>JAJJWW010018281.1:0-263765 GCA_023531295.1 Papaver armeniacum
TGCCCCGTAGGAATAACAACTAGCTTTCAAGTAAACATTAATATGATTCCAAAAAGACAATGCGGTGCAGCGATAATACTGCGGAAGAGCGGTAAAACATAATGTGGCTTAACTTTTTAATGTTCAAAGAACAATAATAGAAACAGTAAACATCCATGAATAACAGTAATGTTTGTCCCAGTATGAGATGTGTGTGTTGCATACATAAGGAAGAGTATCATTCAATTATAATCAGATTAAGGTGCGATTGTATGCCTAGCCATAGAAAATGATAGCAAAGGAAGATAGTTTTGTGCATATAATATTAGTGCATAACTGGAGCATAGAATACTGGATATTGTGTCAGCACATCTCATACCACATGAGCTCAAAATATGCATGAATTTCACGGCTTACCAAGATTGACTTGGCAAAACAATAATGAATACAAGAAAGTTAGTTATCTGTTCCTCTTTTGATATGCGCCTGCTGCAAGATCCACGATCCTTTGGTTCATTCTTTAGATTGATCGTTGTTAATAGATAACTGTTAATCATACAAGAACTCTAAGAAGCTAGCCAAATGACACACAAGAATCATATGATCTTAATGGTTTCTAAGCATTATAATTCTACATTTTCCATTTACCAACTTTCAAATCTGGCTGGGGTTCCTTCTTACAGCGGATGATTTGACTCTATAGTTTATTAGCTCAATCTTATAAATATCTACAGCTCTGTAGAAGAAGTCAAAATCTCATTGGATGAAGGTCAAACATCTAATTAAGAAAGGCGCACAAGCTGATCACAGTCATGGGTCACTAGCAGTCGAACTAACGTTCAGATCAGCTCTAATTCAACGTCACATCAAGTCAGAGTCCAGGTTCAATGGTCAAATAGACTCAGAAGCATGAATCGGTCAACGATTCAACTCAGATCAAGATGATGTGGCTCTTTGGCTGAGTCACAGGTTGGCGATTCAACTCAAATAGACCAGAGTGACTAAGGCGAGCTGAGGTGCACTATATGCATACTACTTACTGGCAAACTTCTAACTGTTCATATATTCACAAACTAATGATTGTAAAACAACTGTTAACTCACAGTAACAATGAATTTGAATACAAATGTAGCCTAATTTTTGCATAACGATTGCGGCTCTAAGCAACATCTTTCTGCATTCTTGCAGCCTGCAGTCACAACAAACTCATTAGGGCTCCTACATTCGAATGCATCTGGCTTGAGAACACAGTTCTGTTTTACCACCTCCTTGCCCTGTTAGACCATCTTAAACAACAATTCTCATCGGCTTAACAGCACCGCACATACTCCACACGGCGAAGTTGAAGTGATTTAGTTCACCCGTTCAAAACTGTATCTTTCATTTATCACCACCACTTATCATTATTGATCTTAACACAATCAATCCTAGAAGCATTATGAACTCTTTGCTTTGGATTGTGCAATCCAAACAAACACATCGGCACCATCACCATATCAACCACATGCCAGTGTACACCACCTACACCAGCAACTTACAGTTCCCAGTACAACTCCAACTCCATACATTCTACAAGACCGACACCATAATAATCTCTCATTCACAATCAGATCTGACCTCTGTTTCATTGTCTCTGTGCAATAAACCGAGCCTCTGCTAGTTATGTGCTTATCAGTGCAACAGCTCATAATATCATTGCCATTTCGGAGCAGTCATATTCCTGTAACCTCCACTATATTGACACTACAACCCTAATTTATATACAGTTTCCTTGCATATTATTATACAACCATTTTCAATATCGCTTCATTAACAACATGCACCAATAATCAAAATGAATAATAACAAGATTAATCTAAGAACAGTACCTCATAAAAACCAAGCTGAGGTATTAGTGATCGTTGTTTCTTCTCTTGACTCAGTTGAGTAATCATCTCAAAGTATCACCACCCCCAGCTAATCCTGATTCAAACAACACAGAATTCAACAAAAATAAGCACACCCCTTCATCTGTTTCCTTCATTCTCATTCTTTCCTTATCATAATTCACGCGGCGTGCTTAACTGTGGCATCGCCTAACGGCTTTACCGGTAATTTTTATCAAAACCCCATTCCAATCTTATTATCGAGGAACTCAATACAATTCAATTCCACGACTCAATCCAAGCTTCCAAATGTTTCTGAAACCTGAGTTCTATTTCTCTTTGATCTATCGTTTTATTTTAACCGTCACAAAGACAAACCAACCATCACCGTGGATTATAAAACTCCTACGCTTACTTGAACTAGATTCATTATCAAATCCTACGATTTGGGTGTGGAAGAAAGAAAGCGAACATGAGAAGAAAGAGAAGAAGAAGAGAAGAAGAAAGAGAAGAAGAAATAAAATGATTCTTCACTCGACCGGTTTAAGGAGATAAGGTCAAAGAAATACGCAAAGGCACTCGTAGCCCGGATATAGGCAGCCACGGTTAGTCAATCTCACTAATCTGATAAATTCTTCTCCGAGGGCGATATCCAGTTAGCGCGTTGAGTAGTCCATCTCACACAACTTTCGAGACCTATTCACGATACTAGTTTCGTCTCTAGGTCGTTGTTAGATTAATCTACGGTAATTAACGTTCGCGTTAAACTAATGGCATTACCCGGCTAATTCGTCCCGCCGGCTTGGTCTAATGGCGTTGGCGAGCTTGGTCTTTACATAGTGTTGCTCTCGAGGCGGGCATGTGGCCTCAACATTATAATGAAAGCATGTACGAAATACCCGTGCACCAGGGTTGCAGCTGCCGATTGTGTTATCTTGGCGGATTGAGAACTCGGTGTGTTATACTGGCTTGGGGAGCATATGGACATCCGTATCGGTTTGATCTCGTTCATCCAACACTCACCCGTGATTGGATGGCCCGGATCAATTCCATAACCCCCAAGTGGATATTCCTTTGCCCGAACCAACGGACCCAGCATGGTCGGCCTCCGGAGTGGCCTAGGCACCGTCAACCGGGCGGTATGGGCGAAAACCCTCGAGCATCACGAGCGTCCATCTTCTCCCACCGAATGGAGGGTCCCAGTTAGATTAAGCGGAATCAGGTCATACCTGGCAAAGATGACCACCATGGGCCTGTCTCTCCCCTCACTCGATCGGCCAAGGCATATCATGCCTGGATATCCCCAAAACGCGCGTCCAAACTAGCGTGGTCACACTTCCCAAAGCAGCAATCGATCTCGACCACTCAACTTCACTGCACGATTTGAGTGGCTTAGATCACGCATTTCATGTGATGCTTAGGTATAAAGTGAACACCAGCTCACCACCTACACTCCAGACCGATCGGCCAAGACCGACCAAAGAATTGGTTGTCTTGGAACAGCGCGCTCGAAGATGGCATGATGTGCGGCTCTTGGGCACTAGTTTTCTGTCCTGAATTGATCTCCACCACTCAACTTCACAGACAATTAAGTGGCCCAGATCATACTTTCGTGAGGTAATAGGGTATAAAGCGCCTACACCGTCATGCCGTCTCACGCATGTACGATCGGCCTGGCCAAAATCGTATCCCAAGCTTGGATTCGACCGAAGTCAAGAGGAATGCTTGCGCACCTCCTACAAAACCTAATTTCATCAACAGTCTTGGATGAGTGTCTCAAAGATCATCTGTCCGTCCAACTTCACCGGCTTGGTTATACAACCACTGTCGGGAGTTAATTGGTCGATGAGGCGTCTTGGTGATCACCACCGTCACTTTACCACACCATGATGCGTGCATAAATACACATGATACTTCACAAGTATTTCGACCTCCTGAATAACGGCGGTTATTCAATTTAAAGATTACATGCTACTTTCTATGGTTCCACGATCCACACACTCGAGACATCATTCATGTCACAAATGGGGATATGCGGGGGGTATTGGTGCGGCGGTTTTACGGTGTGCGACGCGCAATGCCATCACAAGAACGTGTCGAAGTCATGGACGGTTAGTGATGATGGGAGAAGTTGGCAAGGTTGGTCGTGTGACACTAACACACGACTCCACTACTCCATCACTCCACTTTCTCCACTTCCCGAGATACGAAGGTTAGGCTAAAGACTTGTATAAATAGGTTCTCCTCCCTATTTTCAAAACAACAGAGAAAACAAGAAAACAAGTCAGGACAACGGAGGCAAGTGTTGATACAATCGTATTCAAACACTAATCGGGAGTAACTTACACCCCGGTTAGAAGCTTTACGATACAAGTCATTCATAGCCAACACCTTCACATTCTCAACACCTTCTTCGCTTCCTCCCTAAGATCAACCCCATCTCCTTCACTTTGTGACTAAAAACAAGTCCAGAACGGCCATTTCTTGGTTTAGGTAGGACTTGCACAGATTGATCTATCGAATGCAGCACTCACTTGTGAATGCATTTGTTTAAGGTTTAGACTCATTTCTCATCCACACGCCCAAATTACCAAAACCGCAGTAAATAGTTTTCACCCATAAACAATTGGCGACCACAGTGGGAGGTTAATCTCTCGGTTGTAAAGTCAATTTCTTCAATACCATTCATTCAATTTTGAGATGGTTGGTCTTAGGACCACCTCGACGGTATCAAATCCTGATGGTTCCTCCAACGGAGATACCCCTCCTCCTAACGGCGTATCTGACGACATGATCAGGAGATTCCCGACGTTAAGTGAACTAGCACGGGTACAGGAGATTCACACGAAGAACGTGGAGCTAATCAAAGAAGCGGTAGAAGAACAAATCAAGAACGAAATGAAGGAGTACCAAGATGTGTTCGCCTGGACATACGAGGAAATGTCGGCCTAGATGAAAAATTGGTCACCCATCACCTACATGTCATACCACCAGGATCCAAACCAATCAAGCAATCGAGAGGCAATTCGGACACTAAGTAGAAGAACAAATCAAGAACGAAATTCGGGTTATTAGTGCTCGGCTTCATGAGACCTATTCATCATCCGGCCTGGTTAGCTAATGTGGTCCCAGGTAAAAGAAGAAAACGGATGATTAGATGTGCGTGGATGATAGGCCTGGAAAGGGGTTTTAATTTATCCTACTTGTAATAACTGCAAGTGCTTAGCGTCTATCGGAGACGTGGCAAATACGGGTCGATCCCACGAGAGAAATGGGTGTGCTTAAAGTGATCTTATGGCTTCCTAAACTCGATTTCAAAAGTGAACAATATTGTGGTTTTGTTGCCGATACACCCGAGATGAAATGTAGTGACTCTAAACTAAGGTATGATAAACGATGACAAAGGGTGCTTGGGTTATCAATTCCACCTCTAAATTCCTATTATGTGTTGAACTAAATTGAGCTTCTTGTTCCTATGGCAGCTAAGGATAAGGTGTCAATTTCATCACTTAGCTAAGGAGTTTCACCTAATGATAACTCAATTATCAGCTAAGGCACTAACCTAGAGCACTAGTTGTCTAATTAAGCACAACTAGTCAAAAGAATTAGCATTTTAACTCTAAGGCTTGAGTGAAGCATAACCAATTTAATTTTGCCTAACTACAATGCATACTTGGCATGCAATGTGAGAGAAGAACAATGGAAAGCTAAAATTGAAGATTATCGATAAAATTTAAGCACACTCAAGACAACCCAACAGAGTTTAAACACACATTGAATTAGGGTTTCAGTAAAACCCTAGCACACTAAAAAATACAATTAAACTACAAATTAAGCCTAAATTGGACGACCGCTAACTGTGCATGAACCCTAAAACATCTTCTTCATCTTCTATTTATACATGCAAGAACTCAAAACTACCAAACCTAATTTACTTTAAAACACAAATTGAATGCAACCCATACTCCGATAGCCTACGAATCGAGCTATTCTTCATCAAATCGGCTCTCCACTCCTTTGATGTTGATAGCAGAGAAACCCTAATACTAGTTATCTCAACCCAGCCTCTAAGTTAGAAGAAGCTACGGCAAAGATGGCTAGAACTAGGGTGGTGGACGAGTTGTTGAGGAACCACAGTTGTCTTTGACTCGAGATGGTGGTGGTTATGGCTTTGTCGAGAGAGGGAAGGTGGAGATGTAGCATGCCCAGCTACGCACCGTTGGGGTGAGGAGGAGATGGAGAAGAAAGAGAAAGTGAAGAAGAGAATAGGTTTGCTGGATTAGGGTATAGGGCTTGGTGGTTTTGTTGTGAAGCATGTGCATCGAGGGGAAGATGAGGAGGCCTCAATGAGCGTTGGATGAAGTGAAGTGCGATCCAACGGTCGAGGAAGTATTGGGTAGATTTGGTGTTGAGCGGAGCATCGAGAAATAGATGTGAGCGAAGGAGCGATCGTGATGATGCATCTGGGCGAGATCTCAACGGCTCGGGATGAGCTGGTTCGATCCGGGTCGGGTAGCTCTAGCCCATGTCTTGTAGATGAGTTGCTACTTGTTGGGTTGTTGTTACTTGTGCTGGCTTGACTTTGCTCCCATAGACACTTGCCTGCGAGTCTTCGCTCTTTTGGCTCCTCGTTTCTCAGGACTTTATTTAGTACCTAAAAACACGAAATTAATTAATACAAATATTTATTTTTGAAAACAAAGAAAATACGAATCTGGGATAATATCCGATTTCCCTAAGCGCAAAAGATGAGTAAAATGCCAATAAAAAGGTGTATAAATATGCACTATTTGGCACTCATCAAATACCCCAAACCTGAATTTTACTTGTCCTCAAGTGAAACAGAAATTAAGAAATCCTAACTATACCCTATGCGCAGTCTCTCGAATGCATTTAGCGGATGCACTAAGCCTTTAAACCCCTAGGTGTCCCTAGTGGACGAGTTGTAGTCTCGTGAGGGTTTACCGGAGGTGTACCCACAAAACCTTCTCCAACTTCGAGTGTAAAAGAGTCTCAAGCCTCCAAAGAAGCTATGAGGACATAGTAGTTTCCGCATGCTAGTAACATGAAGTTAGGAACTACCAAAGAACGCATTCTCATCCTTAAGTCCGAGCGAGAAGTAACCATACCATATGAAAGAATTAGATTGATTGTTGATCATAAGCCTCGACTCGCTCACTATTAGGGTTTATGATAATTGCACTCAAAAGATCGCTTTTTTTAGTCTCTCATGTGTCAGCAGAATAAAGAGAGAAATCCCTGCACACGTTGTAGGTAAGAAGGATAACCTTCCAAAATAAAATCTGGAGACTCACGAGTTGTGGACAAAAAGAATCTTTTCCGATGATCTCTAAGAAGGAAATCAACCATTAGCAAGGGTGGGAGTACTCACTCACTTCTCACCCGTCAAACCAATTAATATCACTCTCTCATAAGAAACCATGGAAAACGTCTTCAATCTTCGGTCTTGGTCTTCAAAACTATGATGACGAACTTCCTAACTTTACAAAAACTTTTTTTTTTTTTTTTTTTTTTTTTTTTTAGTACATGAACTGAAAATAATAATAATACAACACACACAATTTTTTTTTTTTTTTTTTTTTTTAAGTATCACAATAAAATAATAAAACTCAATTTTTCACAAACTTCATTAATTCTCATCCTATTTTCTTTTCTTTGTTTTGTTGCATATAAACCTTGGACTATCTCAACTTTTCTTTCCATATTCTGATGATGCTCCGCTTTTGCTATTGATGATGTGTTTCTATGCGGGTCTTCTTTGATTGAGAGAGAGAGTGATAACTAACTGCAAATCGATATTTAGAAGGAGTTTTCATCTTTAGACGTCACCCTCATGATTTACAAAAACTAGCACTCAAGAGATCAAAAGTAGTGCTGAAACTGGTGGAAGTTGGGTAGCTCACCATTCCTACCAGAATTGATGTACGTGACACACACTCTAACAGCCTTTTCTAGAAAGTTGCAAAAATTGAAGGTTGGTGCCTCACTTGATGTAAAATGGGTAGTCTCCACTATGGGTGATCACAATTCTACTACCGAATATCTAAACAGCACCTAATTCGCTCTCCGGTATGGTTAAATCCAACTTTAACGCTCTAATCAACTAAGAAACCCGATTGTGTTCTCCTAAGGTTACTTCTAACTTTTGTTATTTCGGTCAGATTCTCTATGTAAACATAGCTAGAAGCATGCTTGTGACTCTAAAATCTCTAAAAGTTGGTGGTTTTTACAAAAAGATTTTTAATTTTTTAATTAATTTTTTTTTTTTTTTTTTTTTTTTAATGAAGTAAAACAAAAAGACTAAAAACTCTAAATGCAATATGTACCCCCAAACCTAAATCAAACATTGTCCTCAATGTGTCAACAGATAGGAAAAATTTTAAACAGTCACATACCATGAGAACTATGCTGATAAGAGAAAGGGAAGAGATTACCGGATGTCGGCGGGAGCAAGGTTGAGCTTCATTAGTCAAGGCTAGAATCCAACATTCTCAACGGAGATCATATCGGATTAGCATAATATATGCGCATGAAGACTCAACCGATTCAAGAAAAGAAAATTTAACAAGTCCTACTGGATATATACAATGAAAATTCACCATACACTAACAATCTAAAGAGTTGAGGATCAACCCAATAGAAAATATGTACACACATTAACAGCCTTACACAAATATAATATGATAGTGCAAGTAAGACTGTGTATGTGAATGAGCTTCCCCAAACCTAAACTTGTGAACGGGTGTGTTTGGGAGCACAAAATCTTGCAATTTTAAAGGTACATCATGCAAAAGGTCTAACTCAAAATGAGTATTGCTAAGCAGTGGAATATACACATACCAACTGTGGTTCCCTAAAGGTGTTATACTTTGATGCAAAATAGTCCAAGAGGACTTGGGAAGCACAAAGTTCTAGGCCTAGATTAGGCATTTTCAGAAAAGTTGGTTTTGCAATTTTGTTACAAACTACACCTAGGTTTGGTGGAGGAGTTTCAATTTGTGACTCAGGAGAGAGGTTAGGTACATCTAAGTTATTTTCATGTATAAAATCATTTGTACCATCACACACTTTCCCAAAGTCAGAAGAGGGTAAATCATGTTCATTTTCACAGGACAATTGCACAGGTTCCACATCATCATCACATATATGAATATTAGAAGAAGAATCATTCATGGGGTTCACATAAGAGACACTTAATGTCTCTGAACCTAAAGATTCTACTACATTTTCAAAATACACATGCTCTTCATATTCATCACCATCATCATCATCATCATAGCAAGAATTCATCTCTCCATTCAAAAATGTAGTATTTTTAGTGTACTCATCTACCTCCGGATTAGGTTCATATTCAATGTTAGTTGTATGAGTAAGACTAGAAACACTATTTTCAATCATATCATTTTGTAACTCAACGAGTTCCTTTGAAGAATCATTTTGAGTTGTTCTATTGAAGGAGAGTCTTCACTAGTGGGTATGCATTCTCATATGGATATTCATTGTATGGTTGTGCATGAGGTTCACTAGAGAAGGGAAGTTCAAACATGTTGCTATGTGGATGGTCATGCATTGCATTCATTTCAAGCCTAGCATTTTGCTCCATGAGTGTTTCCATTATTGATTGCAAACTAGGAGTTGGGGAGTATAAAATTGTTCATCTCCCCTGTGGTGAATGATGCATGTGTGCGCAGTTGATTATGGTCCCAATAGTTGCCAAGCATAGTCACTTCTAGACACTTCACGTACATTGGATTATCATGGTTTTCCTAGACTGTCTAAAATTATGCAAAATATAACAGTTCTCACAGGTGGTCTAAGTTACCACATAAGGTACATGCATAAATTTCCATATTGCCTAGAGGAATTAGATTTGACAGATTGCCTTTCACGTGAGATAATCGAGCTTCTAATTGATCTAAAAGTGATGACTGGGTATGAGAAAAGTGTTCATTTTCAACCTGTGGTGGATGATGTATGTGATCATAATGATTAGGGTATGTGAGGTCAGGGCCCGGAGAAGGCTCATAAAATTCCCTAAAATCACTATGGTATGTGGGGAGTTCATACTGTGAAGCGTGCCCGTAAGCAAGCTCTCTAATTGATTTGTTTGTATCCCCAGTTGCAGACCAGAATCCTGACATGATTTATCAACTCAAATTGAACTCAAAGCCCAATTGCAGTGGGCTCAGTTTGGTTTTGATGGGTTTTGTTTGGTTTAAATGGGCTTTGGTTTGTTTGGGATTTGGTTTATTGGGATTCGGTTTATTGGGATTCAGCTTTGGTTTTTGTGGGCTTCAGATTTGTGCATGTTATTGCAGCCCAGCAGCTCTGTTTAGGTTCAGTTGTCTGCACAGACCAACAGATGTGGGCTCAGTTTGTTTGCAAACTGTGTGTGTTGAGGTTGGGCTTGGCAGGTTCACGACCAAGTGCATGTTAAAAAGTACCAAGAAGTATGGCTTGGTTTATTATGGGTGGCTTGGGTGCAGAGGCCGAGGTTGGGTTCAAAATGCAGCCAAATGTTCAGCTTTTGTGGGCTTCAGAGTTGGTTTTCTTTTTGTGGGCTTTAGCTGTGAGAAGAGCCCAGGTTGGGTAGCAGCACAGCCTAGGTTATTTGCAAAGCCCAGGTTCTCAGTTTAGGTTTTTGTGGCTCAGTTTGCTGCACAGGTGGTGTGCAAGTCAGGCTATGCACAAGGTTGCAAATGGATACTCACACTGTGTGCAGGTTAGATTTAAGCTTAGACGGGGTGGCAATATTCTGACTCGAAGTTGGTAGAGCTTCATTTTGTGTGCACTGGTTATGTGCAGAGACACAGCTTGGTAGGCTATGTGCAACCCTGGTCAGGCCAAGCACAAGAAAAAACAACAACTCACAAAAGAAATGACCCAATTTCCCAAACTTGAACACAGCACAAGAAACTCATTCACAGCACAGGACAGTTTATGCGAGAGGTTGGCATTTCACACAAGACAAAGACAGCTTGTGCAGGGCAAGCTTAGCAGGCTTACACAGGTTATGCAAGGGGGTCAGATGGGGTTAAGCTTAGGGCTTGTTAAAACTAAGGTTGCTCAGGTTGACAGAGCAAGGCTTGCAATTATCCAAGCAACTCATGCACAGCACAAGTAGATAGCTCAAAGGGGATTAGCACATGCCTGTTGAGCTCCAAACTCAGAAATCATGCACAAGTTGGTTACCAGTTGCAGCTCAGTCTCTATGGATGCAGGGGCTGGACTGAGCACTAAGGGAAAATGTAACCCAAGCATGGATTTCAGTTTTCAATGGAATTTCAAACAAATATGCAATGCACAACTCGGATCATGCACGTGGTAAGCTCAGATAAGACTTAGCACAAGGTCAACAAGCAAGCATACATATCATTCATTCATTCATGCAAGGTCTAGCATGCTTGGTAACTGGCTCCAACGGTCAACCGTGGTATCACACAGATTTGCGCTAAACAGCTCGGTAGGCACACGGGTTGCGATTCGAGGTCAGCTAGGTTATGTGGGTTCTTTGCTCAAGCTAACGGCCCGCCTGGGCTGGAGCTTGGCTCAGTGCTGTGTAAGGTAAGTCACATAACAAGCTATCACACAGAATTTAAGCTATGCATAGTTTGGTAGCAATTTAGGCTAACCTCCAAATCGACTCGGTGCAATCATAATAAAAAGGGGGTTTAGGCTATGTTGATCCCTTGTCTTCCCTTCCTTTGGCCTTTGTAGCATGCACCGTGAGCTCAACAGTCAAACTCGAGTTCTCAATGTTATACAATAAGCAACAGAGCTATTGTGCTATAATGACAGAGCTAAGCTCTGAGCAAAGCACTCGAGCCGGGGCTAGGCAACGAGCTCAATGTCAAACCTCGGTTCTCGGTGCCAAGTGATATGCACTGAGAGTATCTTGGACTGAGAACTGAGCAATGAACAATGAATGAACAAAATGCAATGCAAGTATTTATACAATGCAAGTAGACTAACTGAGATGCAATGAGAAATCAGGTGAGAATGCAAGTTAATGCAAGTGAGAAAAAAAAAATATCTAAAATGCGCCAACGTTACAATATGCTAAGTTACACTAAAACAGGGTTACAAGCAATAATAAAAAGGAATTATGTACAGGGTGAAATGAACTCGGTATAGATAAAAGCCAATCACAAAGCCAGGCACACGCCAAGTCCCTCAAGCAATCAGCGCCAAAAACTTGATAGGCCCGGAAAGGGGTTTCTAATTTAGCCTACTTGTAATAACCGCAAGTGCACGGGCGTCTATTGGAGACGTGGCAAATACGGGTCGATCCACAGAGAAATGGGTGTGCTTAAAGTGATCTTATGGCTTCCTAAACTGATTTCAAAAGTGACAGAACAATATTGTGGTTTTGTTGCCGATACGGCTGAGATGAAATGTAGTGACTCTAAACTAAGGTATGATAAACAGTGACAAAGGGGTGCTTGGGTTATCAATTCCACCTCTAAATTCCTATTATGTGTTGAACTAAATTGAGCTTCTTGTTCCTATGGCAGCTAAGGATAAGGTGTCAATTTCATCACTTAGCTAAGGAGTTTCACCTAATGATAACTCAATTATCAGCTAAGGCACTAACCTAGAGCACTAGTTGTCTAATTACACAACTAGTCAAAAGAATTAGCATTTTAACTCTAAGGCTTGAGTCAAGCATAACCAATTTAATTTTTGCTCTAACTACAATGCATACTTGGCATGCCTTTGTGAGAGAAGAACAATGGAAAGCTAAAATTGAAGATTATCCGATAAAATTTAAGCACTCAAGACAACCCAACAGTAGTTTAAACACACATTGAATTAGGGTTTCAGTGAAACCCTAGCACACTAAAAAAACACAATTAAACTACAAATTAAGCCTAAATTGACGCACTGGCTAACCCAGGCATGAACCCTAAAACATCTTCTTCATCTTCTATTTATACATGCAAGAACTCAAAACTACCAAACCCTAATTTACTTTAAAACACAAATTGAATGCAACCCATACTCTGATAGCCTCTGAATCGAGCTATTCTTCTGTCAAATCGGCTCTCTGACTCCTTTGATGTTGATGTTAGAGAAACCCTAATACTAGTTATCTCAACCCTAGCCTCTAAGTTAGAGAAGAAGCTACGGGCAAAGATGGCTAGAATTCAGGGTGGTGGACGAGTTGTTGAGGCAGTGTTGTGTCCGACTCGAGATGGTGGTGGTTATGGCTTTGTCGTGAGGGAAGGTGGAGATGTCTGTGCAGAGCTCTGCACTGTCGGGGTGAGGGAGGAGATGGAGAAGAAAGAGAAAGTGAAGAAGAGAATAGGTTTGCTCGATTAGGGTATAGGGCTTGGTGGTTTTGTTGTGAAGCATGTGCATCAGGGGAAGATGAGGAGGCCTCAGCGAGCGTTGGATGAAGCGGTGCGATACGAATCACCGAGGAAGTATTGGGTAGATTTGGTGTTGAGCGGAGCATCGAGAAATAGATGTGAGCGGGAGCGACCGTATGATGCATCTCGGGCGAGATCTCAACAGCTCGGGATGAGCGGGTTCGGATCCGGTCGTGGGTAGCTCTAGCCCATGTCTTGTAGATGAGTTGCTACTTGTTGGGTTGCAAATCAAAGGCTGCGGGCTTGACTTCTGCTCCATAGACACTTGCCTCCGAGTCTCGCTCTTTGGCTCCTCGGTTCCTAGGACTTTATTTAGTACCTAAAAACACGAAATTAATTAATACAAATATTTATTTTTGAAAACAAAGAAAATACAGAACTGGGATAATATCCGATTTCTAAGCGCAAAAGATGAGTAAAATGCCAATAAAAAGGTGTATAAATATGCACTATTTTGGCACTCATCAAATACCCCCAAACCTGAATTTTACTTGTCCTCAAGTGAAACAAAATTAAGAAATCCTAACTATACCCCCGTCGCAGTCTCTCGAATGCATTTAGCGATGCACTAAGCCTTTAAACCCCTAGGTGTCCCTAGTGGACGAGTTGTAGTCTCGTGAGGGTTTACCTGAGGTGTACCCACAAAACCTTCTCCAACTTCACAGAGTGTAAAAGAGTCTCAAGCCTCCAAGAAGCTATGAGGACATAGGTTTCGCATGCTAGTAACATGAAGTTAGAACTACCAAAGAACGCATTCTCATCCTTAAGTCTTTGAGCGAGAAGTAACCATACCATATGAAAGAATTGATTCGACTGTGATCATAAGCCTCGACTTCTGCCTCACTATTAGGGTTTTATGATAATTGCACTCAAAAAGATCGCTTTTTAGTCTCTCATGTGTGGAAAGCAGAATAAAGAGAGAAATCACACGTTGTAGGTAAGAAGGATAACCTTCCGAAATAAAAACTGAGACTCCCGAGTTGTGGACAAAAAGAATCTTTTCCCATGATCTCTAAGAAAGGAAATCAACCATTAGCAAGGGTGGGAGTACTCACTCACTTCTCACCTGATCGGCAATTAATATCACTCTCTCATAAGAAACCATAGAAACGTCTTCAATCTTCGGTCTTCGGTCTTTAACTGTTGATGACGAACTTCTGAACTTTACTTTTTTTTTTTTTTTTTTTTTTTTTTTTTTAGTACATGAACTGAAAATAATAATAATACAACACACACAATTTTTTTTTTTTTTTTTTTTTTTTAAGTATCACAATAAAATAATAAAACTCAATTTTTCACAAACTTCATTAATTCTCATCCTATTTTCTTTTCTTTGTTTTTGTTGCATATAAACCTTGGACTATCTCAACTTTTCTTTCCATATTTCTGATGATGCTCCGTTTGATCGGCGATGATGTGTTTCTATGGGTCTTGCTGATTGAGAGAGAGAGTGATGCTAACTGCAAATCGATATTTGGAAGGAGTTTTCATCTTTAGACGTCACCCTCATGATTTACAAAAACTAGCACTCAAGAGATCAAAAGTAATAAACAGTGCAAAGTTGGGTAGCTCACCATTCCTACCGGAATTGATGTACAGTGACACACACTCTAACAGCCTTTTCTAGAAAGTTGCAAAAAAATTGAAGGTTGGTGCCTCACTTGATGTAAAATGGGTAGTCTCCACTATGGGTGATCACAATTCTACTACCGAATATCTAAACAAACACCTAATTCGCTCTCCAGTATGGTTAAATCCAACTTTAACGCTCTAATCAACTAAGAAACCCGATTGTGTTCTCCGGTACTTCTAACTTTTGTTATTTCAATTGATTCTCTATGTAAACATAGCTAGAAGCATGCTAGTGACTCTAAAATCTCTAAAAGTTGGAGGTTTTTAAAAAAACATTTTTAATTTTTTAATTAATTTTTTTTTTTTTTTTTTTTTTTTTAATGAAGTAAAACAAAAAGACTAAAAACTCTAAATGCAATATGTACCCCAAACCTAAATCAAACATTGTCCTCAATGTGTCAACAGATAGGAAAAATTTTAAAGTCACATACCATGAGAACTATGCGATAAGAGAAAGGGAAGAGATTACCTGGGATGTCGGCGGGAGCAAGGTTGAGCTTCATTAGTCAAGGCTAGAATCCAACATTCTCAACGGAGATCATATGGGGATTAGCATAATATATGCGCATGAAGACTCAACCGATTCAAGAAAAGAAAATTTAACAAGTCCTACTGGATATATACAATGAAAATTCACCATACACTAACAATCTAAAGAGTTGAGGATCAACCCAATAGAAAATATGTACACACATTAACAATGACCTTACACAAATATAATATGATAGTGCAAGTAAGACTGTGTATGTGAATGAGCTTCCCCAAACCTAAACTTGTGAACGGTGTGTTTGGGAGCACAAAATCTTGCAATTTTAAAGGTACATCATGCAAAAGGTCTAACTCAAAATGAGTATTGCTAAGTACAGGCAGACATACACATACCAACTGTGGTTCCCTAAAGGTGTTATACTTTGATGCAAAATAGTCCAAGAGGACTTGGGAAGCACAAAGTTCTAGGCCCAGATTAGGCATTTTCTAAAAGTTGGTTTTGCAATTTTGTTACAAACTACACCTAGGTTTGGTGGAGGAGTTTCAATTGTGACTCAGGAGAGAGGTTAGGTACATCTAAGTTATTTTCATGTATAAAATCATTTGTACCATCACACACTTTCCCAAAGTCAAGAGGGTAAATCATGTTCATTTTCACAGGACAATTGCACAGGTTCCACATCATCATCACATATATGAATATTAGAAGAAGAATCATTCATGGGGTTCACATAAGAGACACTTAATGTCTCTGAACCTAAAGATTCTACCACATTTTCAAAATACACATGCTCTTCATATTCACCATCATCATCATCATCATAGCAAGAATTCATCTCTCCATTCAAAAATGTAGTATTTTTAGTGTACCATCTACCCTCCTGGATTAGGTTCATATTCAATGTTAGTTGCATGAGTAAGACTAGAAACACTATTTTCAATCATATCATTTTGTAACTCAATCAGGTTCCTTTGAAGAATCATTTTGAGTTGTTCTATTCAAGGAGAGTCTTCACTAGTGGGTATGCATTCCTCATATGGATATTCATTGTATGGTTGTGCATGAGGTTCACTAGAGAAGGAAGTTCAAACATGTTGCTATGTGGATGGTCATGCATTGCATTCATTTCAAGCCTAGCATTTTGCTCCATGAGTGTTTCCATTATTGATTGCAAACTAGGAGTTGGGGAGTATAAAATTGTTCATCTCCCCACTGTGGTGAATGATGCATGTGTGCAAGGTTGATTATGGTCCCAATAGTTGCAAGATAGTCACTTCTAGACACGCCCGTACATTGGATTATCATGGTTTTCCCTAGACTGTCTAAAATTATGCAAAAATATAACTTGAGTTCTCAGCAGGTGGTCTAAGTTACCACATAAGGTACATGCATAAATTTCATATTGCCTAGAGGAATTAGATTTGACAGATTGCCTTTCTAAAGCGGATAATCGAGCTTCTAATTGATCTAAAAGTGATGACCGGGTATGAGAAAAGTGTTCATTTTCAACCTGTGGTGGATGATGTATGTGATCATAATGATTAGGTATGTGAGGTCGGGCCAGGAGAAGGCTCATAAAATTCCCTAAAATCACTATGGTATGTGGGGGAGTTCATACCGTGAAGCGTGCCCGTAAGCAAGCTCTCTAATTGATTTGTTTGTATCCCGATTGCACCGTAATCCCGACATGATTTATCAACTCAAATTGAACTCAAAGCCCAATTGCAGTGGGCTCAGTTTGGTTTTGATGGGTTTTGTTTGGTTTAAATGGGCTTTGGTTTGTTTGGGATTTGGTTTATTGGGATTCGGTTTATTGGGATTCAGCTTTGGTTTTTTGTGGGCTTCAGATTTGTGCATGTTATTGCAACCTGTTGCTGACTGTACAGGTTCAGTTGTCTGCACAGACCAACAGATGTGGGCTCAGTTTGTTTGCAAACTGTGTGTGTTGAGGTTGGGCTTGGCAGGTTCACAGCCCAGCTGATGTTAAACAGACCAGTATGGCTTGGTTTATTATGGGGTGGCTTGGGTGCAGAGCAGGTTGGGTTCAAATGCACAGCCCAAATGTTCGGCTTTTGTGGGCTTCGGAGTTGGTTTTCTTTTTGTGGGCTTTGGTGTGAGAAGAGCCCAGGTTGGGTAGCTGCACAGCCTAGGTTATTTGCAAAGCCCAGGTTCTCAGTTTAGGTTTTTGTGGCTCAGTTTGCTGCACAGGTGGTGTGCAAGTCAGGCTATGCACAAGGTTGCAAATGGATACTCACAGCTTGTGCAGGTTAGATTTAAGCTTAGCACAGGGTGGCAATATTACAGCTCAGTTGTGTGAGCTTCAGCTGTGTGCACTGGTTATGTGCAGGAGACAAAATTATAGGCTATGTGCAACCTCGGGTCAGCCAAGCACAAGAAAAACAACAACTCACAAAAGAAATGACCCAATTTCCCAAACTTGAACACAGACAAGAAACTCATTCACAGCACAGGACAGTTTATGCAGAGGTTGGCATTTCCACAAAGACAAGACACAGCTTGTGCAGGCAAGCTTAGAAGTGACTTACACGGAGTTATGCAAGGGGGTCGAGATGGGGTTAAGCTTAGGGCTTGTTAAAACTAAGGTTGCTCAGGTTGACAGAGCAAGGCTTGCAATTATCCAAGCAACTCATGCACAGAGCACAAGTAGATAGCTCAAAGGGGATTAGCACATGCCTCGTTGAGCTCCAAACTCGTAAATCATGCACAAGTTGGTTACCGAGTTGCAGCTCGGTCTCTATGGATGCAGGGCTGACTGAGCACTAAGGGAAAATGTAACCCAAGCATGGATTTCGGGTTTTCAATGGAATTTCAAACAAATATGCAATGCACAACTCGAGATCATGCACTGAGGTAAGCTCGGATAAGACTTAGCACAAGGTCAACAAGCAAGCATACATATCATTCATTCATTCATGCAAGGTCTAGCATGCTTGTAACCTGGCCCAATATCAACCAGGGTATCACACAGATTTGCGGCTAAACAGCTCAGGTAGGCACACAGGTTGCAGTTCAGGGTCAGCTAGGTTATGTGGGTTGCTGCTCAAGCTAACAGCTTCAGGGGCTGGAGCTTGGCTCAGTGCTGTGTAAGGTAAGGCACATAACAAGCTATCACACAGAATTTAAGCTATGCATAGTTTGGTAGCAATTTAGGCTAACCTCCAAATCGCAGCTCAGGCGCAACTGTGACAGGGCAGTTTAGGCTATGTTGATCCTTGTCTTCCCTTCCTTTGGCCTTTGTAGCATGCACCTGTGAGCTCAACAGGTCAAACTCAGTTCTCAATGTTATACAATAAGCAACAGAGCTATTGTGCTATAATGACAGAGCTAAGCTCTGAGCAAAGCACTCAGAGCTCAGGGCTAGGCAACAGAGCTCAATGTCAAGCCCCGGTTCTCGATGCACAGGATATGCACTGAGAGTATCTTGGACTGAGAACTGAGCAATGAACAATGAATGAACAAAATGCAATGCAAGTATTTATACAATGCAAGTAGACTAACTGAGATGCAATGAGAAATCAGGTGAGAATGCAAGTTAATGCAAGTGAGAAAAAAAAAAATATCTAAAATGCGCCAACGTTACAATATGCTAAGTTACACTAAAACAGGGTTACAAGCAATAATAAAAAGGAATTATGTACAGGGTGAAATGAACTCAAGTATAGATAGGCCAGCAATCACAAAGCAGGGCACACGCTCCCACTAAGAACAAGCTGCCAAAAACTTGATAGGCCCGGAAAGGGGTTTCTAATTTAGCCTACTTGTAATAACCGGCAAGTGCACGGCGTCTATCGGAGACGTGGCAAATACTGGGTCGATCCCAGAGAAATGGGTGTGCTTAAAGTGATCTTATGGCTTCCTAAACTGATTTCAAAAGTGATGAGAACAATATTGTGGTTTTGTTGCCGATACGGCTGAGATGAAATGTAGTGACTCTAAACTAAGGTATGATAAACATGGTGACAAAGGGGTGCTTGGGTTATCAATTCCACCTCTAAATTCCTATTATGTGTTGAACTAAATTGAGCTTCTTGTTCCTATGGCAGCTAAGGATAAGGTGTCAATTTCATCACTTAGCTAAGGAGTTTCACCTAATGATAACTCAATTATCAGCTAAGGCACTAACCTAGAGCACTAGTTGTCTAATTAAGCACAACTAGTCAAAAGAATTAGCATTTTAACTCTAAGGCTTGAGCTGAAGCATAACCAATTTAATTTTTGCCTAACTACAATGCATACTTGGCATGCACTGTGAGAGAAGAACAATGGAAAGCTAAAATTGAAGATTATCTGATAAAATTTAAGCACTCAAGACAACCCAACAGAGTTTAAACACACATTGAATTAGGGTTTCAGTGAAACCCTAGCACACTAAAAAAAAACACAATTAAACTACAAATTAAGCCTAAATTGACGCACTGGCTAACCCAGGCATGAACCCTAAAACATCTTCTTCATCTTCTATTTATACATGCAAGAACTCAAAACTACCAAACCCTAATTTACTTTAAAACACAAATTGAATGCAACCCATACTCTGATAGCCTCTGAATCGAGCTATTCTTCTGTCAAATCGGCTCTCTGACTCCTTTGATGTTGATGTTAGAGAAACCCTAATACTAGTTATCTCAACCCTAGCCTCTAAGTTAGAAGAAGCTACGGGCAAAGATGGCTAGAACTAGGGTGGTGGACGAGTTGTTGAGGCGACTTTATTGTCTTGACTCGAGATGGTGGTGGTTATGGCTTTGTCGAGGAGAGGGAAGGTGGAGATGTACATGCGAGCTCGCACCTGTTTGTCGGTGAGGGAGGAGATGGAGAAGAAAGAGAAAGTGAAGAAGAGAATAGGTTTGCTCGATTAGGGTATAGGGCTTGGTGGTTTTGTTGTGAAGCATGTGCATCAGGGGAAGATGAGGAGGCCTCAGCGAGCGTTGGATGAAGCTGGTGCGATCTGAACGGCTGAGGAAGTATTGGGTAGATTTGGTGTTGAGCGGAGCATCGAGAAATAGATGTGAGCGAAGGAGCGACCGTATGATGCATCCGGGCGAGATCTCAACGGCTCGGGATGAGCGGGTTCGATCCGGGTCGTGGGTAGCTCTAGCCCATGTCTTGTAGATGAGTTGCTACTTGTTGGGTTGCAACTGTTGCGCGCGCGGGCTTCGGCTTTCTGCTCCATAGACACTTGCCTCTGAGTCTTCGCTCTTTTGGCTCCTCAGTTTCTCCGGACTTTATTTAGTACCTAAAAACACGAAATTAATTAATACAAATATTTATTTTTGAAAACAAAGAAAATACAGAATCTGGGATAATATCTGATTTCTAAGCGCAAAAGATGAGTAAAATGCCAATAAAAGGTGTATAAATATGCACTATTTGGCACTCATCAAATACCCCCAAACCTGAATTTTACTTGTCCTCAAGTGAAACATAAATTAAGAAATCCTAACTATACCCCTGTCGCAGGTCTCTCGAATGCATTTAGCGTATGCACTAAGCCTTTAAACCCCTAGGTGTCCCTAGTGGACGAGTTGTAGTCTCGTGAGGGTTTACCAGAGGTGTACCCACAAAACCTTCTCCAACTTCAGAGTGTAAAAGAGTCTCAAGCCTCCAAGAAGCTATGAGGACATAGAGTTTCTGCATGCTAGTAACATGAAGTTAGAACTACCAAAGAACGCATTCTCATCCTTAAGTGCTGAGCGAGAAGTAACCATACCATATGAAAGAATTCAGATTCGATTGTGATCATAAGCCTCGACTTCTGCCTCACTATTAGGGTTTTATGATAATTGCACTCAAAAAGATCGCTTTTTAGTCTCTCATGTGTGCAGGCAGGAATAAAGAGAGAAATCCTGCACACGTTGTAGGTAAGAAGGATAACCTTCCGAAATAAAATCTGGAGACTCCACAGAGTTGTGGACAAAAAGAATCTTTTCTGATGATCTCTAAGAAAGGAAATCAACCATTAGCAAGGGTGGGAGTACTCACTCACTTCTCACCCGATCGGCAATTAATATCACTCTCTCATAAGAAACCATAGAAACGTCTTCAATCTTCGGTCTTCGGTCTTTAACTGTTGATGACGAACTTCTGAACTTTACAAAAATTTTTTTTTTTTTTTTTTTTTTAGTACATGAACTGAAAATAATAATAATACAACACACACAATTTTTTTTTTTTTTTTTTTTAAGTATCACAATAAAATAATAAAACTCAATTTTTCACAAACTTCATTAATTCTCATCCTATTTTCTTTTCTTTGTTTTGTTGCATATAAACCTTGGACTATCTCAACTTTTCTTTCCATATTCTGATGATGCTCCGTTTGCTGACGATGATGTGTTTCTATGGGTCTTGCTGATTGAGAGAGAGAGTGATGCTAACTGCAAATCGATATTTGGAAGGAGTTTTCATCTTTAGACGTCACCCTCATGATTTACAAAAACTAGCACTCAAGAGATCAAAAGTAGTGCTGAAACTGGTGCGAAGTTGGGTAGCTCACCATTCCTACCCTAATTGATGTACGGTGACACACACTCTAATGTGCCTTTTCTAGAAAGTTGCAAAAATTGAAGGTTGGTGCCTCACTTGATGTAAAATGGGTAGTCTCCACTATGGGTGATCACAATTCTACTACCGAATATCTAAACAAAGCACCAAATTCGCCCTCCGGTATGGTTAAATCCAACTTTAACGCTCTAATCAACTAAGAAACCCGATTGTGTTCTCCGGTATTTCTAACTTTTGTTATTTCGGTCAGATTCTCTATGTAAACATAGCTAGAAGCATGCTAGTGACTCTAAAATCTCTAAAAGTTGGAGGTTTTTACAAAAAGAGTTTTAATTTTTTAATTAATTTTTTAATTAATTTTTTTTTTTTTTTAATGAAGTAAAACAAAAAGACTAAAAACTCTAAATGCAATATGTACCCCCAAACCTAAATCAAACATTGTCCTCAATGTGTCGACAGATAGAAAAATTTTAAACAAATACATACCATGAGAACTATGCTGATAAGAGAAAGGGAAGAGATTAAGGATGTCCATGGAGCAAGGTTGAGCTTCATTAGTCAAGGCTAGAATCCAACATTCTCAACGGAGATCATATCGGATTAGCATAATATATGCACAAGAAGACTCAACCGATTCAAGAAAAGAAAATTTAACAAGTCCTACCGGATATATACAATGAAAATTCACCATACACTAACAATCTAAAGAGTTGAGGATCAACCCAATAGAAAATATGTACACACATTAACAGCCTTTACACAAATATAATATGATAGTGCAAGTAAGATCACAGATGTGGAATGAGCTTCCCCAAACCTAAACTTGTGAACGGGTGTGTTTTGGAGCACAAAATCTGCAATTTTAAAGGTACATCATGCAAAAGGTCTAACTCAAAATGAGTATTGCTAAGTACAAGCAGACATACACATACCAACCGTGGTTCCTTAAAGGTGTTATACTTTGATGCAAAATAGTCCAAGAGGACTTGGGAAGCACAAAGTTCTAGGCCTAGATTAGGCATTTTGAAAAGTTGGTTTTGCAATTTTGTTACAAACTACACCTAGGTTTGGTGGAGGAGTTTCAATTTGTGACTCAGGAGAGAGGTTAGGTACATCTAAGTTATTTTCATGTATAAAATCATTTGTACCATCACACACTTTCCCAAAGTCAGAAGAGGGTAAATCATGTTCATTTTCACAGACAATTGCACAGGTTCCACATCATCATCACATATATGAATATTAGAAGAAGAATCATTCATGGGGTTCACATAAGAGACACTTAATGTCTCTGAACCTAAAGATTCTACTACATTTTCAAAATACACATGCTCTTCATATTCATCACCATCATCATCATCATCATAGCAAGAATTCATCTCTCCATTCAAAAATGTAGTATTTTTAGTGTACTCATCTACCTCTGGATTAGGTTCATATTCAATGTTAGTTGCATGAGTAAGACTAGAAACACTATTTTCAATCATATCATTTTGTAACTCAATCAGGTTCCTTTGAAGAATCATTTTGAGTTGTTCTATTGAAGGAGAGTCTTCACTAGTGGGTATGCATTCCTCATATGGATATTCATTGTATGGTTGTGCATGAGGTTCACTAGAGAAGGGAAGTTCAAACATGTTGCTATGTGGATGGTCATGCATTGCATTCATTTCAAGCCTAGCATTTTGCTCCATGAGTGTTTCCATTATTGATTGCAAACTAGGAGTTGGGGGAGTATAAAATTGTTCATCTCCCCACTGTGGTGAATGATGCATGTGTGCAGGTTGATTATGGTCCCAATAGTTGCCAGCATAGTCACTTCTAGACACTTCGTACATTGGATTATCATGGTTTTCCCTAGACTGCCTAAAATCATGCAAAATATAACAGTTCTCAGCAGGGTGGTCTAAGTTACCACATAAGGTACATGCATAAATTTCATATTGCCTAGAGGAATTAGATTTGACAGATTGCCTTTCTAAAGCAGATAATCGAGCTTCTAATTGATCTAAAAGTGATGACTGGGTATGAGAAAAGTGTTCATTTTCAACCTGTGGTGGATGATGTATGTGATCATAATGATTAGGGTATGTGAGGTCAGGGCCCTGAGAAGGCTCATAAAATTCCCTAAAATCACTATGGTATGTGGGGAGTTCATACTGTGAAGCGTGCCCGTAAGCAAGCTCTCTAATTGATTTGTTTGTATCCCCGATTTGCACGTAATCCCGACATGATTTATCAACTCAAATTGAACTCAAAGCCCAATTGGCAGTGGGCCTCAGTTTGGTTTTGATGGGTTTTGTTTGGTTTAAATGGGCTTTGGTTTGTTTGGGATTTGGTTTATTGGGATTGGTTTATTTGGGATTGACTTTGGTTTTTGTGGGCTTCAGATTTGTGCATGTTATTGCAAACCCAAAGAGCCTCCGTTTAGGTTCGATTTATTTCTGCAACCAACAGATGTGGGCTCGCTTTGTTTGCAATTTGTGTGTGTTGAGGTTGGGCTTGGCGGGTTCACAGCCCAGCTGATGTTAAACAGCCCAAAGAAGATGGCTTGGTTTATTATGGGCTGGCTTGGGTGCAGAGCCCGAGTTGGGTTCAAAATGCACAGCCCAAATGTTCAGCTTTTGTGGGTGAGTTGGTTTTCTTTTTGTGGGCTTTAGTCATGAGAAGAGCCCGAGGTTGGTTCAGCAAAGACGGCTTTAGGTTATTTGCAAAGCCTGTGTTCTCGGTTTAGGTTTTTGTGGCTCGGTTCTTTGCACAGGTGGTGTGTAAGTCAGGCTATGCACAAGGTTGCAAATGGATACTCACGGCTTGTGCAAAGTTAGATTTAAGCTTAGCACAAAGGTGGCAATACACTCGGTTGTGTGAGCTTCAAATTGTGTGCACTTGGTTATGTGCAGAGACACAGCTTGGTAGGCTATGTGCAACCCGGGTCAGGCCAAGCACAAGAAAAACAACAACTCACAAAAGAAATGACCCAATTTCCCAAACTTGAACACATCACAAGAAACTCATTCACAAAGACAGACAATTTATGCAGAGGTTGGCATTTCACACAAAGACAAAGACACGCCTTGTGCGGGGGCAAGCTTAGCAAAGCTTACAAAGTTATGCAAGGGGGTCAGATGGGGTTAAGCTTAGGGCTTGTTAAAACTAAGGTTGCTCAGGTTGACAGAGCAAGGCTTGCAATTAGCCAAGCAACTCATGCACAGCACAGGTAGATAGCTCAAAGGGGATTAGCACATGCCTGTTGAGCTCCAAACTCAGAAATCATGCACAAGTTGGTTACCAGTTGCAGCTCAGTCTCTATGGATGCAGGGGCTGGACTGAGCACTAAGGGAAAATGTAACCCAAGCATGGATTTCAGGTTTTCAATGGAATTTCAAACAAATATGCAATGCACAACTCAGATCATGCACAGGGTAAGCTCAGATAAGACTTAGCACAAGGTCAACAAGCAAGCATACATATCATTCATTCATTCATGCAAGGTCTAGCATGCTTGGTAACGGGCTCAACAGTCAACCAGGGTATCACATGATTTGCGGCTAAAAATGTGTAGGCACAAAGGTTGCAGTTCAGGGGTCAGCTAGGTTATGTGGGTTCTTGCTCAAGCTAAACCGTGGGCTGGAGCTTGGCCTGGTATTTGTAAGGTAAGGCACATAACAAGCTATCACACAGAATTTAAGCTATGCATAGTTTGGTAGCAATTTAGGCTAACCTCCAAATCGCAGCTCAGGTGCAATCAGAATAGGCAGTTTAGGCTATGTTGATCCTTGTCTTCCCTTCCTTTGGCCTTTGTAGCATGCACCCGTGAGCTCAACAGTCAAACTCGATTCTCAATGTTATACAATAAGCAACAGAGCTATTGTGCTATAATGACAGAGCTAAGCTCCGAGCAAAGCACTCGAGCTCGTGGCTAGGCAACGAGCTCAATGTCAAACTCGGTTCTCGGTGCTACAGATATGCACCGAGAGTATCTTGGATCGAGAACTGAGCAATGAACAATGAATGAACAAAATGCAATGCAAGTATTTATACAATGCAAGTAGACTAACCGAGATGCAATGAGAAATCGGTGAGAATGCAAGTTAATGCAAGTGAGAAAAAAAAAATATCTAAAATGCGCCAACGTTACAATATGCTAAGTTACACTAAAACAGGGGTTACAAGCAATAATAAAAAGGAATTATGTACAGGGTGAAATGAACTCAAAGATAGATAGGCCAGAATCACAAAGCAGGGGCACACGCCAAGTCCCCGGCAACGGCGCCAAAAACTTGATAGGCCTGGAAAGGGGTTTCTAATTTAGCCTACTTGTAATAACCGCAAGTGCACGGCGTCTATCGGAGACGTGGCAAATACGGGTCGATCCCACAGAGAAATGGGTGTGCTTAAAGTGATCTTATGGCTTCCTAAACTGATTTCAAAAGTGACAGAACAATATTGTGGTTTTGTTGCCGATACGGCTGAGATGAAATGTAGTGACTCTAAACTAAGGTATGATAAACAAGGACAAAGGGTGCTTGGGTTATCAATTCCACCTCTAAATTCCTATTATGTGTTGAACTAAATTGAGCTTCTTGTTCCTATGGCCTAAGGATAAGGTGTCAATTTCATCACTTAGCTAAGGAGTTTCACCTAATGATAACTCAATTATCAGCTAAGGCACTAACCTAGAGCACTAGTTGTCTAATTAAGCACAACTAGTCAAAAGAATTAGCATTTTAACTCTAAGGCTTGAGCTGAAGCATAACCAATTTAATTTTTGCCTAACTACAATGCATACTTGGCATGCACTGTGAGAGAAGAACAATGGAAAGCTAAAATTGAAGATTATCCGATAAAATTTAAGCACTCAAGACAACCCAATGTGAGTTTAAACACACATTGAATTAGGGTTTCAGTGAAACCCTAGCACACAAAAAAAAAAACACAATTAAACTACAAATTAAGCCTAAATTGACGCACTGGCTAACCTGTGCATGAACCCTAAAACATCTTCTTCATCTTCTATTTATACATGCAAGAACTCAAAACTACCAAACCCTAATTTACTTTAAAACACAAATTGAATGCAACCCATACTCTGATAGCCTCTGAATCGAGCTATTCTTCTGTCAAATCGGCTCTCTGACTCCTTTGATGTTGATGTTAGAGAAACCCTACTACTAGTTATCTCAACCCTAGCCTCTAAGTTAGAAGAAGCTACGGGGCAAAGATGGCTAGAACTAGGGTGGTGGACGAGTTGTTGAGGCGGTGTGGTTGACTCGAGATGGTGGTGGTTATGGCTTTGTCGGGAGAGGGAAGGTGGAGATGTCTGTGCAGAGCTCTGCACTGTCGGGGTGAGGGAGGAGATGGAGAAGAAAGAGAAAGTGAAGAAGAGAATAGGTTTGCTCGATTAGGGTATAGGGCTTGGTGGTTTTGTTGTGAAGCATGTGCATCAGGGGAAGATGAGGAGGCCTCGCTGAGCGTTGGATGAAGTGGTGCGATCTGAACGGCTGAGGAAGTATTGGGTAGATTTGGTGTTGAGCGGAGCATCGAGAAATAGATGTGAGCGAAGGAGAGCGATCGATGATGCATCCGGGCGAGATCTCAACGGCTCGGGATGAGCGGGTTCGGATCCGGGTCGTGGGTAGCTCTAGCCCATGTCTTGTAGATGAGTTGCTACTTGTTGGGTTGCAACTGCATTTGCGGGGCGGCTTGACTTCTCGCTCCATAGACACTTGCCTCTCGAGTCTTCGCTCTTTTGGCTCCTCGGTTTCTCCAGGACTTTATTTAGTACCTAAAACACGAAATTAATTAATACAAATATTTATTTTTGAAAACAAAGAAAATAGAACTGGGATAATATCTCGATTTCTAAGCGCAAAAGATGAGTAAAATGCCAATAAAAAGGTGTATAAATATGCACTATTTGGCACTCATCAAATACCCCCAAACCGAATTTTACTTGTCCTCAAGTGAAACAGAAATTAAGAAATCCTAACTATACCCCTGTCGCAGTCTCTCGAATGCATTTAGCGTATGCACTAAGCCTTTAAACCCCTAGGTGTCCCTAGTGGACGAGTTGTAGTCTCGTGAGGGTTTACCGTGAGGTGTACCCACAAAACCTTCTCCAACTTCGAGTGTAAAAGAGTCTCAAGCCTCCAAGAAGCTATGAGGACATAGAGTTTCGCATGCTAGTAACATGAAGTTAGAACTACCAAAGAACGCATTCTCATCCTTAAGTGCTTTGAGCGAGAAGTAACCATACCATATGAAAGAATTCAGATTCGATTGTGATCATAAGCCTCGACTTCGCCTCACTATTAGGGTTTTATGATAATTGCACTCAAAAAGATCGCTTTTTTAGTCTCTCATGTGTGCAGGCAGGAATAAAGAGAGAAATCCTGCACACGTTGTAGGTAAGAAGGATAACCTTCCGAAATAAAATCTGGAGACTCCACAGAGTTGTGGACAAAAAAGAATCTTTTTCTGATGATCTCTAAGAAAGGAAATCAACCATTAGCAAGGGTGGGAGTACTCACTCACTTCTCACCCGATCGGCAATTAATATCACTCTCTCATAAGAAACCATAGAAACGTCTTCAATCTTCGGTCTTCGGTCTTCAACTGTTGATGACGAACTTCTGAACTTTACAAAAACTTTTTTTTTTTTTTTTTTTTTTTAGTACATGAACTGAAAATAATAATAATACAACACACACAATTTTTTTTTTTTTTTTTTTTTTTAAGTATCACAATAAAATAATAAAACTCAATTTTTCACAAACTTCATTAATTCTCATCCTATTTTCTTTTCTTTGTTTTGTTGCATATAAACCTTGGACTATCTCAACTTTTCTTTCCATATTCTGATGATGCTCCGTTTGCTGACGATGATGTGTTTCTATGGGTCTTGCTGATTGAGAGAGAGAGTGATGCTAACTGCAAATCGATATTTAGAAGGAGTTTTCATCTTTAGACGTCACCCTCATGATTTACAAAAACTAGCACTCAAGAGATCAAAAGTAGTGCTGAAACTGGTGCGAAGTTGGGTAGCTCACCATTCCTACCCGGAATTGATGTACGGTGACACACACTCTAATGACTTTTCTAGAAAGTTGCAAAAAATTGAAGGTTGGTGCCTCACTTGATGTAAAATGGGTAGTCTCCACTATGGGTGATCACAATTCTACTACCGAATATCTAAACAGCACCTAATTCGCTCTCCGGTATGGTTAAATCCAACTTTAACGCTCTAATCAACTAAGAAACCCGATTGTGTTCTCCGGTACTTCTAACTTTTGTTATTTCGGTCAGATTCTCTATGTAAACATAGCTAGAAGCATGCTAGTGACTCTAAAATCTCTAAAAGTTGGAGGTTTTTACAAAAAGAGTTTTAATTTTTTAATTAATTAATTAATTAATTTTTTTTTTTTTTTTTTAAGAAGTAAAACAAAAAGACTAAAAACTCTAAATGCAATATGTACCCCAAACCTAAATCAAACATTGTCCTCAATGTGTCAACAGATAGGAAAAATTTTAAACAGTCACATACCATGAGAACTATGCTGATAAGAGAAAGGGAAGAGATTACCGGATGTCGGCGGGAGCAAGGTTGAGCTTCATTAGTCAAGGCTAGAATCCAACATTCTCAACGGAGATCATATCGGATTAGCATAATATATGCGCATGAAGACTCAACCGATTCAAGAAAAGAAAATTTAACAAGTCCTACTGGATATATACAATGAAAATTCACCATACACTAACAATCTAAAGAGTTGAGGATCAACCCAATAGAAAATATGTACACACATTAACAACCTTACACAAATATAATATGATAGTGCAAGTAAGACTGTGTATGTGAATGAGCTTCCCCCAAACCTAAACTTGTGAACAGGTGTGTTTGGGAGCACAAAATCTTGCAATTTTAAAGGTACATCATGCAAAAGGTCTAACTCAAAATGAGTATTGCTAAGTACAAAGCAGACATACACATACCAACCGTGGTTCCCTAAAGGTGTTATACTTTGATGCAAAATAGTCCAAGAGGACTTGGGAAGCACAAAGTTCTAGGCCCAGATTAGGCATTTTCAGAAAAGTTGGTTTTGCAATTTTGTTACAAACTACACCTAGGTTTGGTGGAGGAGTTTCAATGAAAATATGAACGAATCCACAATGACTACAGGAGGAGGTACCTTGCAAATTCAATTAAATTATTAGTAAATAAACTCTATTTAGATAGTCGAACAAGCCACAATACTCGGAAACTAACAAACCACAATCACAATGAAAAAGATTAAGAAGATGGATAAAGATGTAGATGTTGGCGAATATTCACAAGTGTTCGATGTTTCCCATATCTGTCTCAAGGTCACCGCTAAGATGAACCTAATCCTATTGGATTGAGCTACTTGGTGCCGAATGCTACATCAAATCAATTGGCATATACAAGGGAACCAAGAGTGACTTTATTCAACACAATAATAATTTCTTCTCTTTTTTTTTTTTTTTATATGATTGGATCAAACTGGATCCAATTTCTCTTTTTTTTAGACGGCATGATTAGATCTTTTGGATCCAAGCGCATGCTTCCTTGTCGACACGTATATGATAGTTGCCTTGGATCCTGCATTCCATGCTTGTTTAGGCGACGGAGACAGGGACTACGTTTCACACATACTGCTATTCCCAAGTGTCTTTTTATTCCGTTTTGGTCTAATTGGTCGGTCTCTTTTTTTTTTTTTTTTTTTTTTCATATATTTTTTTTCATCATTTTTTTTTTCTTTTTCTTTTTCTAGTAACTCAATCACTCTATTTCATCCTAGCAATAATAACACGTCGATGTTTAGTGACCCACCAAAGCACTTAGAGAACAATAGATGAATATGGAAAAATAAAAAATAGAATGTGATATGGTGATATTCCGAGATATGGTAACAACTATCATGTTAATTTGTGATTTCTGAGCTATATTCTTCCCTTTAGTTAATTGGTTCCTCAACTCCTGCATTCAAAATGGTTCCATCCACTAATGGTGTCATCCTAAAGGCACAAGTTCTAGATTCCGGAGTTCAAAAAGCACAATTTTCTTCTTGGTTTTCTATTTTTTTTTTTTTTTTTTTTTTTTTTTGATTTTTTTTTTTGAAAGGCATAAAATAAACTATACAAACATATAAATGCTCCCCCACACTTTAACTTTACATTGTCCTCAATGTAAATTGAATCGTCCAAAGAAAGTCAAGGTGGGAAATTCCGCAAATGATATGCAAAAACAAGAAAAGAAAGATAAAAGCAAATGCATAAAAATAAAAGATAAGGATAAAGATACAAAACCGGTGGGTTGCCTCCCACTTAGCGCTTGTTTTAAAGTCGACGGCCCGACTTAGCTTCTTGTAAGATTCATTCCCCATACACCAATAATCGGAAAAGTTGGGGATCCACCCATAGCACCTGTTTTTCAAAAACTAGCTTCGCACAAATATTAGTAATGTAAAACAGAAACGAAGCTATGAACCGATAAAAGCTTCCCCCACACTTATTCTTGTCCACACTTGGAAGTGTATAAAGAATATAGAAGTCGGGTACTTCCACGGCTTCTTGTTCCATAACCTGCATAGTATGAGAATCAAGTATCTCTAATGGCGGATATCGAGATATAAAATCATTCAACAATATTTTTGAAGCACATAAATTCAAACCAATAAGAGGTAAAGGAGAAGAATCAATATGCAAAGGGTTAGACAAACCTCGCACAATCTCTTGTAGCACGGAATCCTCTTCATCCTTGAAAACTCAAGTGAATTATTCACCTCTTGTATATCATGGTCCTCTATCAAACCTTGCAACCATTCTTTCGTCCGTTTCTCGCCGTAACCAAAGTCTCGACATAAACATCATCATTACAATCATATGCAAGCTCAATTGGGTCTTCCACAATAATGGTCATAACCGTCTCATTCTCAACATATTCCTCCTTTTTGTTGTAAGGCACATACTCTTTTGCGGATGCAATATTGTCCATAAGGAATTTCTTTAGAACACTCATTGCATCATCCTCAAGCTCTACCTTTTGAATAGGTTCTTGATCATTATAAAGATCAATGCTCGAGTAAGCTACACTAGTGTCATCACATTCCTCTTCGTCTTCACCTTGATCGCAAAAAGACTCCATTGTACACTCCTCGGGGATGTCACCATAGATTGGTTCAAACGATGTATTTTCATAATAATCATCACTATCATAGTCAACATAAGATTGTTCGTCGCTGAATTTAGTGTTGCTAATCTCTAACTCATCCTTTTGAATAGGTGAATGATCATTATTACGATCAAGAGTTGAATTAACTACACAAATATCAACAAAAGTCCCCAAAGGTTCGCCTTTTTCAACATAATTATTCATTTCCTCCCTGTACTCATCAATGCCCTTTCTTAAAGTGGAGACACCTTTTTGAAGCTCTTGGAGTGTTCCATCCAAATTCTGAATATAGTGTTCCATTTGTTTGTAAAGCTCATTCGACAAAGAAAAAGTAGAATTACTTACTTCAGTATTGTTAGGACAATTATATTCCCTTTGAATGGGTGAATGATCATAACTACGATCAGAAATTGGGCCAAACATACCATGAGCACATTCGGTCGATGAAATTGGTTCCACGCTGGGTTGTCTACGAATTGACTCCATCTTTGTCCATAAATTGTTGCATTTCATCTACCAAACTAGAGGAAAAATTAATAGGAGTACAACTAGTCTCCCCTCCTTGTGGTTGCTCACTTACATCCCCACCGTAAGAAGGTTGGAATGTATGAGAATAACTAAAAGGGTACGTGGAATATTGACCATAACCAAAGGATTGGTTTTGATTGTATTCCCCATAAGGGTGATAGTTTTCATGTTGTTGAGGTTGAAAGCCGTATTGATTGCTCCAATATGCTCCGTCCATAGAAATTGGTACACAAACGAGATTCTCAAAACTCGAATAAGAACCAAGAAATAAGAAAAAGTAAAACAAAACTAAATACAAAAATAAGAAACCAAAAACAATTAACAACCGCTGCCTCCCCAATGTGGGCGCCAAAAATTTGACCGGTTGTCAGCCGACACAAATATAATTACACTTTCTTACTACTCAAAATATAAATATAGCAAGGGCAAGAAAGGATCGTTCCCACAGAGAGGTCTTGGTTGTCAATGTGTTATGGTCTCCTATATAAAACACCGAGGATTTTCAAATTTTTATAAACGAAAATAAATAAAAGCAAAACAAATAAAAGTAAACACGCAAATCAAGGATGTGAAAATATTGGATAAAGGTTTCATCTTCAATTGTAAACAAGTTTATGAATATATGAATAGAATTCGTATGTAATCTCGCTATCATCAAAAGCCATAGAATACCTTATTGCAAGAATATCTCAGTAATTTCCTAAGTCATCAACACACACATTAGAGATGCGTATGTGAATTCTACCTAAAGAATAACCTAACGCCTTGCGCTAATCAAGTTCAATTCCTATGAGCATTAAGTTTCGTGAAATAGGCTAATCAATGCAATTGTAATACATTGCGCAAACAATTCGAACAAAGGTCAATTTCTACATATGACTACAAGGATGTATCACTACAACCTAGAATCATATCATGCTACTCGTATTCAAGGTTATCACTTTCGATGAAAACCCTAAAATAGCTATAGATATGGATGTGAGTTCAATCAATTCTAGACTTAACTAAACAAACATTCAATCATATTGCAATACATCAATCATGCAATTATTATAACCCGTAGAAAGTGAACAATGATTTTGAGAGAAAACTAATTCATAAAAATCATAACTTGGTTGCAAAATCCAACTACATCTTCAACCAATAATAAAAACTTAGTTCATATTCATGGAGTTCATAACAAGAAGAAATAGAAAAGACTTCATGGTGTAAACCCTAGAATAAAGTAGAGGCCAAAAGAATAGATAAGATCAAAGATATCCTAAAAGTTGTAGAAGTCTTTCCTTTAAATAGCTCTCTTGTTTCCAAAATTAGGTCTAATCTTCAAAGGTCCAAAAGATAGAAGTCCACCAAGCCCATGTGTGAGAAAAACCCATGTGAAAATTCTGCCAAAAAATCTTCGCCGGAAAACTGGGATTGTGGCCGGAACTTGGCCGGAAAGTCGCCGGAAAACTATTTCAGGTGACCGGCAAAGTTAAACCGGTCACGGGTCAAGTCGGTCAACGATCCAACTCGGCTGAGTCAACTCAGAGTCAGACCGAGTCAAGCCTGGTCAGCTGAGTCAGATCTGAGTAGCCTGACTGGGCTTGGCATGAGTTGACACTGGCCTGAGCTTGTGCTGTGTTGCACCATCATTGTACTTCAGCTGGGAAAATCCAGCCATGATGGCCCTGCAAAGTCCATCTGCCTCAGCTTGTGCCCTGAATCCAACCTCCACTGCACTAGCAATGTTATCACTATCAGCTGCAGCATCATCTGTAACCTACAACAGCATCCAACTTCAGTTCAAGGCAATGGCAGCCATCTGTTCTTCCCTGTAGTTCAACTTAGCTTCAGTTCAACTCTCTCAGCAGCTACTGCCTTTGCCGAGCCATAGCTTCACCTAACTTAGCCGCAAGCAGCTGAACCATCTCAGTCACTCCACAAATCCTATCACCTGTAATCACCTCAGGCCACCAAATCCATCATTTCCCAGACATCCATTCCACCAGCATAGCCACTCAGACTTGTAATATCCTCAAATCTCAGAAGCAGCATATGCCAACTCCATTCTTCCCTGCTCAGTGCATTAGCTGCCACTGTTGCAGCTACAGCTGATCATGCTCCTACAATTTATCTCTACCAAGTCTCCAGCAAACTTAAGCTGCACTGCAACTTCCTGTGACTTCATGACCTGCAATCCCAGACCAGTTTGCACCACTTCAAACTAGTTATAGCACCACCTGCAACCTCGACAGCAGCAACTCATTCCCTGTGTTGTTCTTGCCCAAATGCAACTACCAGCACCAATTCTGACTATGCCATGTAACCTGCACTTGCAATTTCAGTGACCAATTGCACCACCAACACTGACAAAATTACCACTTAAACCAATAGCCACAAATCTCCTGTGTTGGCTGTTGCGGCTGCGCAAAACAAACCCAAAATACCACCACAAATTCAGCCTTCATTCATCTGCTCAACAACACCAGTTCAAGCCATCTCCCATTCCTTCCTCTGCCTTGAAATCTTCAATCGCTGTCCAGGACCGACCCAAACCATCACCAGCAACAGCTATTTCCCTGCCATTCAGTAAGCCATCTCCAAACCACAACAACACTAGTTCAATCTCTCTGTAACAGTAGCAGCAAGTCTTCTAACTCCATTCTAACCTAGCCATTGCACCATTTGAACCACTTTGTCTCCACAGGCAAACCACCACAACACCAGACTCCATTCCAGCTCACAATATCACCAGCTGATGCTTATATTTGCAGCTTTTCAGTCTCACCACCTGATCCATGAAAATCACCCATTACAGCCTCACTCCATAGCTCAGTGCAATCTGAGACTCGACCCCTGTAAGAATTCCAGCAGAACATCTTCATCAACTCGACGCCATCCTTGATGCTAACCCATTTTCGAGCTCAACACCATCTTCAATTTTATCTTCAACAGCTAGAACACACAACCCCAAATCAACCACCACAATCGAACCCTAGATTCATTTCCTTCTCAACTCTTTCATCTCAAATCACAAATTCATACCTCCAATTGACAAACACAAGTTCTCAGCTGAAACCCCCAAATTCCTCTTCCATTTCGAGCTTCTAATCAACACAGACCAGATCTCCTTTCTGGATTCAAAACACCATCTCCGTCTTCACCACCAAATCACTCGAACTCAAGACCCCATCTGAGATTCGATCCATAGAACCCATGTCTCTCTCGATCTTCTTCTTCTTCTCCCCTGAATTTCTCCAATTCTCAGGCAATCAGCCATGATTCTCTCAGCTTCAGGTGAGAAAATGATTGGGATAAATAAAATGAGAAACAACTTCTCTCGATTTTAATTTTTAGGATTATGCTGGATAATGACACCCCTTTGCATCAGATAAGGGATACCCCAGTGGATGCCCCATAACATGCAGTCACCCCTTAACCACAACTGGTTGCATTTAATACTCCTCCTAGAGGGTTGCCCCTTAAGCTTGACTAGGCTCCAGATAGCACATGCCTGTGAAATGACACTCTTGGCCTTCTTGCTCAAATAAAGTGATTTCTTCTTCTTTTCCTCCGTGTGGCTCCAGAGTACCTAATAACTCAAAAACACACGTAAGATACATAATTCACCCGAAAAAATATCAAAGAAAGCATAAATACTCAATATAAAATTAGGTGTTTTAGACACCTATCAGGTAGGCTATGTGCAACCCTGGTCAGGCCAAGCACAAGAAAAACAACAACTCACAAAAGAAATGACCCAATTTCCCAAACTTGAACACAGCACAAGAAACTCATTCACAGCACAGGACAGTTTATGCAGAGGTTGGCATTTCACACAGCACAACACAGCTTGTGCAGGGCAAGCTTAGCAGGCTTACACATGTTATGCAAGGGGGTCAGATGGGGTTAAGCTTAGGGCTTGTTAAAACTAAGGTTGCTCCAGTTGTGAGCAAGGCTTGCAATTAGCCAAGCAACTCATGCACAAAGACAGGTAGATAGCTCAAAGGGGATTAGCACATGCCTGTTGAGCTCCAAACTCGAAATCATGCACAAGTTGGTTACCGATTGCGACTCGGTCTCTATGGTGCAGGGGGCTGGATCGAGCACTAAGGGCAAATGTAACCCAAGCATGGATTTGGGTTTTCAATGGAATTTCAAACAAATATGCAATGCACAACTCAGAGCATGCACAGGGTAAGCTCAGATAAGACTTAGCACAAGGTCAACAAGCAAGCATACATATCATTCATTCATTCATGCAAGGTCTAGCATGCTTGGTAACTGGCTCAACAGTCAACCAGGGTATCACACAGATTTGCGGCTAAACAGCTCAGGTAGGCACACAGGTTGCAGTTCAGGGTCAGCTAGGTTATGTGGGTTGCTGCTCAAGCTCACAGCTTCAGGGGCTGGAGCTTGGCTCAGTGCTGTGTAAGGTAAGGCACATAACAAGCTATCACACAGAATTTAAGCTATGCATAGTTTGGTAGCAATTTAGGCTAACCTCCAAATCGCAGCTCAGGTGCAACTGTAACAGGGCAGTTTAGGCTATGTTGATCCTTGTCCTCCCTTCCTTTGGCCTTTGTAGCATGCACCTGTGAGCTCAACAGGTCAAACTCAGTTCTCAATGTTATACAATAAGCAACAGAGCTATTGTGCTATAATGACAGAGCTAAGCTCTGAGCAAAGCACTCAGAGCTCAGGGCTAGGCAACAGAGCTCAATGTCAAACTCAGTTCTCAGTGCTACAGGATATGCACTGAGAGTATCTTGGACTGAGAACTGAGCAATGAACAATGAATGAACAAAATGCAATGCAAGTATTTATACAATGCAAGTAGACTAACTGAGATGCAATGAGAAATCAGGTGAGAATGCAAGTTAATGCAAGTGAGAAAAAAAAAATATCTAAAATGCGCCAACGTTACAATATGCTAAGTTACACTAAAACAGGGTTACAAGCAATAATAAAAAGGAATTATGTACAGGGTGAAATGAACTCAGTATAGATAGGCCAGCAATCACAGCAGGGCACACGCCAAGTCCCCGGCAACGGCGCCAAAAACTTGATAGGCCTGGAAAGGGGTTTCTAATTTAGCCTACTTGTAATAACCGCAAGTGCACGGCGTCTATCGGAGACGTGGCAAATACGGGTCGATCCCACAGAGAAATGGGTGTGCTTAAAGTGATCTTATGGCTTCCTAAACTGATTTCAAAAGTGACAGAACAATATTGTGGTTTTGTTGCCGATACGGCTGAGATGAAATGTAGTGACTCTAAACTAAGGTATGATAAACAGTGACAAAGGGGTGCTTGGGTTATCAATTCCACCTCTAAATTCCTATTATGTGTTGAACTAAATTGAGCTTCTTGTTCCTATGGCAGCTAAGGATAAGGTGTCAATTTCATCACTTAGCTAAGGAGTTTCACCTAATGATAACTCAATTATCAGCTAAGGCACTAACCTAGAGCACTAGTTGTCTAATTAAGCACAACTAGTCAAAAGAATTAGCATTTTAACTCTAAGGCTTGAGCTGAAGCATAACCAATTTAATTTTTGCCTAACTACAATGCATACTTGGCATGCACTGTGAGAGAAGAACAATGGAAAGCTAAAATTGAAGATTATCTGATAAAATTTAAGCACTCAAGACAACCCAATGAGTTTAAACACACATTGAATTAGGGTTTAGGTGAAACCCTAGCACACTAAAAAAACACAATTAAACTACAAATTAAGCCTAAATTGACGACCTCAAGCTAACCAGGCATGAACCCTAAAACATCTTCTTCATCTTCTATTTATACATGCAAGAACTCAAAACTACCAAACCCTAATTTACTTTAAAACACAAATTGAATGCAACCCATACTCGATAGCCTCCGAATCGAGCTATTCTTCATCAAATCGGCTCCGACTCCTTTGATGTTGATGTTAGAGAAACCCTAATACTAGTTATCTCAACCCTAGCCTCTAAGTTAGAAGAAGCTACGGGCAAAGATGGCTAGAACTAGGAGTGGTGGACGAGTTGTTGAGGCGGGCTGTTGTCTTGACTCGAGATGGTGGTGGTTATGGCTTTGTCAGGGAGAGGGAAGGTGGAGATGTTTGTGCAGAGCTCTGCACTGTCGGGGTGAGGGAGGAGATGGAGAAGAAAGAAAAAGTGAATAAGAGAATAGGTTTGCTCGATTAGGGTATAGGGCTTGGTGGTTTTGTTGTGAAGCATGTGCATCAGGGGAAGATGAGGAGGCCTCAGCGAGCGTTGGATGAAGCTGGTGCGATCTGAACGGCTGAGGAAGTATTGGGTAGATTTGGTGTTGAGCGGAGCATCGAGAAATAGATGTGAGCGAAGGAGCGACCGTATGATGCATCTGGGCGAGATCTCAACGGCTCGGGATGAGCGGGTTCGGATCCGGGTCGTGGGTAGCTCTATCCCATGTCTTGTAGATGAGTTGCTACTTGTTGGGTTGCAATCAATTGCCTTGTGAGCTTCGGCTTTCTGCTCCATAGACACTTGCCTCTGAGTCTTCGCTCTTTTGGCTCCTCAGTTTCTCCGGACTTTATTTAGTACCTAAAAACACGAAATTAATTAATACAAATATTTATTTTTGAAAATAAAGAAAATACAGAATCTGGGATAATATCTGATTTCTAAGCGCAAAAGATGAGTAAAATGCCAATAAAAAGGTGTATAAATATGCACTATTTGGCACTCATCAGTGGATTTCAGAGACTTGAACAAGTGCTGCCCCAAGGACGACTTTCCTCTGCCTAACATCGACATGTTAGTAGACGCCACTAGCGGACACGGCATGTTTTTCCTTCATGGATGGTTACAAAGTGGCTACAATCGAGATAAGGATGTATGAGCACGATGCAAGTAAGACTGACCTTCCGAACCCCTCTTGGCAATTTTTACTATCTTTGTTATGCCATTCGGTTTAAAGAACGCCGGCGCAACATATCAACGTGCTATGACGGCAATCTTCCACGACATGATGCATAAACAAGTAGAAGACTATGTAGATGATATCGTGGTCAAGTCAAGGGCTCGAGCAGATCACACCAGCGTTTTACGGCAAGTGTTTGAGAGGTGTCGAGAATAAAAATTGAAGATGAATCCTTTGAAGTGCGCTTTCGGCGTCTCTTCAGGTAAATTTCTGGGATTCCAAGTAACCGCAGAAGGGATCAAGGTAGACCCATCCAAGACTCGGGATATCCTCACAATTCCTCCCCACGAACCGTGAAGGAGCTCCGAATCTCATGGGCAAGGTAAACTATATTCGACGTTTTTTATACCTGGTCTAGCCCAACTTACCGCTTCATTCACTCCCTTATTGAAGAAAGGAGCGACTCGTTTGGACCGCAACCCAAGCAGAAGCTTTTCGAAAGATTCAACGAATACTTGTCATCTCCAGCCATCATGAAGTCTCCCGCACAAGGGGAAGCCGCTATATCTCTACATCGCCTTCGGTGACACCGCCGTAGGGCTCTACTCGCTCGGAAGACGACGAGGAATCGAACGTCCCATATACTACTTCGACCGAATATTGAGAGACGAACTCAGATACCCCAGAGCGGAAAAAGCATGTTTAGCCTTGATCCATTCCATTCAGAAATTTAGGCATTACCTACTGTCTAATAGGGTGATACTTGTGTCTAAATCTGATCCTGCAAAGTTTTTACTTTCAAAGTCGGTCCTGACTGGAAGGACAGGCAAATGGCTTCTCCAAATGTCAGAGCTGGACATAACGTGCGCGTCACCTAGAGCTATCAAGGGTCAAGCAGTTGCAGACTTACTGGCATCATTTCCTGGAGAAGGCACTACAGGGCTACATGAAGATCTCCCTGGAGAATTTCCAGACGTCTCTGTTTTGGAAGAAGAAGTGTGGCTCTTGTATTTTGATGGCTCTGCTACCCTAGCGATATCTTTTGGAGGAGAGGGCGTGGTATTAGTATCTCCAACGGGGGAAGTATTCTCACACTCCTTCAAGATGGACTTCGAATGCACCAACAACTCAGCAGAGTATGAAGCCTTCCTCATAGGGTTGTCAATAGCCAAGCAAGCAGGAGTCACGCGTCTGGAAATAAGAGGTGACTCCAAGTTACTGGTGAATCAGATGAATGGGGTATATACACTGAAGGAAGTAACGCTAGCTCCATATCGATCAGAAGCACAAAGGTTACTGAACTACTTTGTTGATGCAACCATAACCCACGTCGGTCACAGCAACAACAAACACGCCGATTGTCTAGCAACACTGGCTTCCAAATTGAAGTTCGAAGGTTTGGAAGAAACCCTGACAGTAAAGAGGAGAACCATAGAATCGACATGGTTATCACAATACAAAGACACCAAGACCGACGATTGGCGAACTCCAATCATTCAAGAGCTCAACATCTCACTCTCCCAAGGAAAGGTCAGTCTTAAAACCCTGCAGAACTTCTTCATGCTTCATGGTATGCTATATTATCGGAACCCAGGTGGTTCCCTGTCAAGATGTCGTGGAGATGACGAAGCACAACTACAGCTGAGTCATGTTCACAACGAAATTTGTGGACAATCACTGGTGGTAACGCTTTACCGACGACTTCAACGCCTGGGCTGTGCGGCGAGAGATGGAGACTCAATCCAGACTACTTCAGAAGTCCTGCTCAAATTGCCAAGCACCGCCACATCAATTGGAAGTTTTTAACGTGAACCACACTGGGGACTGGAGAGAGCCATACATTAGTTATCTCCGTGACGGAACGACTCCTGCCAATCAAAAGGACGCTATCAAGATAAAACAAAAGGTCAAGCGGTTCGTATTGCACGAAGGGATCTTGTATCGCAAGAGCTTCGGGGGTGATCTACTACGATGCCTGGCTGGGGAAGAAGTCCCAGTCATGCTGAAGGAGACACACGAAGGAGAACATCAAGGGAAGAGGAAATTGTTTCTCCAGATACACGAGAAATACTATTGGCCGACCATGGAGGATGACGCAGCAGCGACTTTGTTCAAAGTCGCCACAAATGCCAAATTCATGGGAACCTTGTTCATGCGCCTTCCACCCCTCTGCACTCGATAAGCAGTCCATGGTCATTTTACAACTGGGGACTGGACATTATCGGGAAAATCAACCCTCCATCATCAAAGCAACACGAGTATATCATAACTGCGACAGAATACTTCACCAAATGGGTAGAAGCCATTCCCCTGCGAGGAACTACAGGAGCAATGATTGCGGCTTTCATTAAAGAACATATCATTTGTCGTTTTGGTGTTCCTAAGCATATCATCACTGATAATGGCACTCCCTTCGCCAATAAACAGGTACTAGAGTTACTTGAAGAGTATGGCATTAAACAGGTCTTCTCCACCATCTACTATCCTCAAGGGAACGGGCAAGCTGAAAGTACCAACAAGACATTGATCCGGATCATCAGTCGAACAGTACATGATAATCCTAGGAAATAGCATGACCAGTTACCAATGGCACTATGGGCATACCGGACATCACCCAGAAGCTCCATTGGAGTTTCCCCGTACTCACTTGTTTACGGAGCGGATGCAATTCTCCCAGCAGAGATCAAAGTCCCATCGGCCGAGATTGCGGCGCAATCGGGATCCACTCGAACGAGGTCAAGCCTCTAACTACAGAGTAGCGGAGTTAGACACTCTGGATTTCAGAAGAAACAAAGCAGAAGAACGCACTCAGGTGTACATGAATAGAATTTCCAGGGCGTACAACAAAACTGTGAAATCACGTGTTTTCAAAGTGGGAGATTTGGTTTTGAAAATGGCCAAACACATCCAACAAGACATGTCTGCACCAAAGTTCTCACCGAAATGGGAAGGTCCTCACGGTCACCAAGGTTTACAACATGGCTACTACAAAATTATTAAGGTGGACGGAGGCAAATTGAAACAAATCATCAATGGAAAGTGGCTCAAGGCATATCATGCCCGACCACTATCTTTCATCAACAATACGATCATTTATGTTCATTACATATTTGAATCATCAATTATATTCGAGAGATGCATCAATGAAAAAACCCGTTTCACCAATCAAAACCAATGCAATTTATTCTCGCAAAGACGTTCAATAAACTTTGACATAAACAATAAGGGAATACATTTGAATACGACTTAGAAGAGGCCATCTAGAAGATTATAGTTCCTTGAGAGCATCATCTCCGGTCTAGCTTGATATCTTTGTTATTTTCTTTAAGTCTGTACAGCCCGCTCTACCTCCTTTGATTCGCAGCCGAGCCTTCTCCTCTTCCAAGATAGCTTTCGCAGCGAGAACAACATTCACGAGGATGCCCGCTCGATCGACCTTGATGATATCAAGACGCCGCGCAACCAGCCCACGTTGAACTCCATGGATTCGCAGGTAGATACCATATTTTCCCATTTTTCGAGGCTTGATTCGCAACATTGCGGATAGAAATATTCTCCATCTCGGCAATCATGGGAAGAAGGCGGTTTACCGCGATGACCAGCGGATGAACAAAGATCTTAGGACCACATTCTTGTTTGCGATATGGCCATACTTTCTCCATAACTTTGTGTACAAAGGCACAAACTCCTTCCGCACTAAGAATCCACCGACATCTCGGTAGATTTGGAGGATAAACATTTCATGCGAACATCGAATGAAAGACCTGCATTGGGGTATTCATAAGATGAGATACCCAGTTTAGCGTCTTCGAGGTCCACGGGGGTAGGCGTGTTTGATTTTGAAGGAAGGGGACTGTTTAAGTCGTCATCATCGATAACCGTCACACATGTTCGGTAGCATATCTCTGCAAAAATGAGAGGATTATTCACCTGATCATTATGAAGAACAAGCAATTTTTTAGAAAATGAAAAAGAGACGAACCGGTATGATCTTCTTGACTCGGAGAACACGAGCAGGGGATTCATCATGAAGCTCAGACGCAGGTCGTGCACGTTTAACGGAAGATCCTGTACGGTATGAAGAAGATGATCCACTGGTGTTCGACATGATAAGAAAACGGAGTTTCTGCGAGAAAGCCCTATTGTAAAATCATAAAAGTGGTTCAGAATCTCTACACCTGCATATATGCTGAGGAAACCCTAAAACGGTTACGGCGCCCGATATATGGGGATTCGACACCGACCAAGTAAGGCTTTCTTTTGAGCCCTAATCAAGAATCAGAAGAGTATATGGATACATGAGCGATTCAACCAGCAGTGTGTGAGCACCTACGCCCGGAATCCCAATAGAAGAAGAATCTTATCCCCAACTCAAGCACCTAGGGGAGGAAGCCGGTCCATCAAGGCCCATGGTCACGCGTGTGTGGAGGATTGCCCACGATTGGTCAGAATCCCTCCAGGTAGACTTCCTTTATCTTGTCTTCTTATGCTTGTATATGTCACCATCTCATGCCTACCCCACAATAGTGTAACCATTATGTGTTAGGCAGGGGACTTAATGTTGATGGTGGATTTTCATTTAAGGTTAAAATTGTAGATTATGCGCTAACATCTTGTAAAAGATAAAGCCATTAATAAGTGTTGAATACTTCTTCACTTTACTAATTCACCTTATAATGGAGCATGTGGCAACAATCCCATTCTGTGAATTAAATACACGAAATTCATCCAAGGTTGGAGCATGTAGCAACAATCCCATATACCCTCGTGAATTTATAGCATTATTAATTAATGCGTGAGCAGCCTTGTATTTCTGTACTCATTATCGATGCGGCATGACGATCGAGTGTTGCTCTCAGCAGAGCAACACGAACCTCCAAGCATTATAATGAAAGTATGTACGAAATACCCGACAAAGCTACAACTCTCGGTGTGTTATACTAGCCCGATTGAGCATCCAGGATCGTCTCAGTATCGATCTGGATATGATCTCGATCATCCAACCTCACCAGCATGATTGGATGGCGGATCAATTCCATAACCCCCAAGAAGGTATGGAATATTCACTGCTGAACCAACGCGGACCCCGCATGGTCGGCCTCCCAAAAGATTGGCATAGCTTGCCAAAACGTCCAAACCGAGAGCAAGTATGGATGGAAAACCTAAATTAGGGTTTGCGGCATATTACATGTGTCGCAAAACAGTCTCAACCATCCATCTTCGCAGGTATAGATGGAGGGTGTAGATGTAGATTCAAAGGGCCCAGAGCATGTCAACACAATCACCGTGGGCCCGCCTACATACATGACCAATCGGTCAGGACCAACCATGGTTGGTCATCCCAATTCGTGCGCCCCGAACAGAGCACGGTTACACGGCCGTGAAAGCCAAAATTAGGGTTTCGAGCATCACGAGCGTCCATCTTCTCGGAACGAATGGAGGGTCCCAGTTAGATTAGCGGTCCGGTCATACCCAAGCGATGACCACCATAGGCCCGTCTCTCCCCTCACCTGATCGGCCAAGGCATATCATGCCTGGCTATCCCAAAACGCGTGTCCAAACTAGCGTGGTCACACTTCCCAAACTGCAAACTGATCTCGACCACTCAACTTCACCAGACGATTTGAGTGGCTTAGATCACGATTTCATGGGACGATCGAGGTATAGGCGTGAACACCAGCCTACCACCTACACTCCAGACCGATCGGCCAAGACCGACCAAGAATTGGTTGTCTTGGAACAGCCCCTGAAGATGGCATGATGTGCGGGTCTTGCGGCACTAGTTTTCTGTCACAAATTGATCTCCACCACTCAACTTCACCGGACGAATTGAGTGGCCCAGATCATACTTTCGTGAGGTAATGGGGTATAGGCGCCTACACCGTCATGCCGTCTACACGCATGTACGATCGGCCTGGCCAAAATCGTATCCCAAGCTTGGATTCGACAGCCGAAGAGGAATGCTTGCGCACCTCCTCTAAAACCCTAATTTCATCAACGGTCGCAGATGAGTGTCTCAAAGATCATCTCGTCCGTCCAACTTCACCGGCTTGGTTATACAACCCCGGTCGGGAGTTAATTGGTCGATTGAAGGCGTCTTGGTGATCACCACCCGTCACTTTACCACACCATGATGCAGTACCTGCATAAAATACACATGATACTTCACAAGTATCGACCTCCTGAATAACGGCATTTATTCAATTTAGCATTACATGCTACTTTCTGTGTGTTCCACGATCCACACACTCGAGACATCAATCATGTCACAAACCGGGGGATACATCTTTGGTGTATTGGTCTGGCGGTTTACAGCGTGCAGCGCGCAATGTGCCATCACAAGAACGTGTCAGGATGTCATGGACGGTTAGTGATGATGGGAGAAGTGGGCAAGACTGGTCGTGTGACACTAACACACGACTCCATCACTCCACTTTCTCCACTTCCCACGAGATACGAAGGTTAGGCTAAAAGACTTGTATAAATAGGTTCTCCTCCCTATTTTCAAAACAACAAGAGAAAATAAGAAAACAAGTCCAGACAACAGAGGCAAGTGTTGATACAATCGTATTCAAACACCGAACCGATAGCTTACACCACGCAAGCCGGTTCGGCTTTACATACAAGTCATTCATAGCCAACACCTTCACATTCTCAACACCTTCTTCGCCTCTCTCCCTAAGATCAACCCCATCTCCTTCACTTTGTGGCCAAAACAAGTCTGGAACGACCATTTCTTGGTTTAGGCCGGACTTGCATGCATTGATCTCTCGAACTGCAAGCACTCACCGCATATGAGTGTATTTGTTTAAGGTTTAGACTCATTTCTCATCCACACACCCCAAATTACCAAAACCGATGAGAAATAGTTTTCACCCATAAACAAGTACCATCCAAGTTATCTCTCTTTGATAAAGACTCACATATTTCTATTTGCTTGAGTAAAGATCAAATCGAGAGATTGAGATATAAACTCGTTGATATACTTTTTATCTAGATTGAGTCTGACTGTCTAGTTGATTCTCTAGAAAGTATATTGGAGTTTGTCCATACAGATTGCTAAGCGAAATATTGGGTGTGGTTGTTAGACCCCCCCCCTTTTCAAATATTCGAGCAATTGAGCAAGTATTGCTCGATTCGACGAATTATTTATTTATTGGTGATGCGACCCAATGAAATATTAATTAAAATATTGGTAGATTACCGAATATTATATAATTAATTCGGGCGTTGTTTGCTGGATCAACATAAATTTATTTAGTGTTTGAACTTGCTCATAATGATGATTTGTTGAGCGTTTGTTCGAAACCCTAATTTTTGATCAATTGCTCATTAATTGATGAATTGCTGAAAATAGGTCATGAGCGAAGGAGGGACTGACCACATGGGACTATGGACGTCCATGTGATGCCCAATTGCTCGAGTGAGTGTACTCCAGGGTCCTGAGTTGACCGGTTGGTTGGTGAAGGAATGACGATTAAATGTCGGTTTCATCATTTATTGAAATAGTGCTCGATTGAGCATTGGGTGATAAAACCTAATTATGGAAAAGTGAGGGACCGACCAAGAGGGTGTGAAATCGGCCCTTGGTGGTCGTGGGACCAGTGATGGTCGTTCGAGCAAACTCAAGTTGGTTGGAAAGAGTTTGGACCCAATATGAGCAATTGCGCAAATTAGGTCAAAATTGTGAAAACATGTGGGACCGGCTCGTTGCAAGCCTTAGAGCCGCCCTTGGTCGGTCAAGGGGGTATGCTCGTGTCACCATAATGCCCATGTCTCAGTCCTGAGAGTTTCGGCATTTTTTGATGTGTGTTTGAGCAATATCTTGGATTTTCAGAAGAGTTCGATCTTTGACTCGAATTCTCGATTTTGCTCGAATGAGCAAGTATGCCCGTTTGATCAATATTTCGTGAATATTAAAATAATAATATTTTAATATATTTTTCGTGAGTAACCTAGTCGGTCATGTGACCATGTTGACTTTTGGCTTTTTCATGGTTTGAGCAATATTTGAGAAAACATGGAGAAACCATGATTTTTGCTGAAACCGGGAAGTTTCACAAGATGGGAGAAATAACAATTTATGAAAGATTAGGGATTGCAAGGTATGGGACCGGCCACATCTAGGGCATGGCCGGCCGGCTAAGTTTCCCGGTCCCGCAACACCTTTTCCTATTTTATATTATTATTTTTCATGAAACCACGAAAATATGGAGAAACCATGAGTTTTGCTCAAACAAGGAAAGTTGTTAGAATGGAGGAGTCTTCATGAGTTCATGAAAATAACAAAAAATAAGGAAAAATAATGGAGGAAGCATGGGACCGGCCACGGCTAAGGTACGGCCGGCCGACCGGTGGGACCGACCCATGGGCGCTTCTCCATTATTTTAATGTTATCATTTTCTCTCTCCTATTTTATGCAGGATTCCTCATTTGTCCATATTTTCGCATGCTCGTTCGTGCATTTGGGTGCTCGTTCATGCATCATTGTCGAGTACACTTGCACCATTTTATGGGGCTTACTCGTTGGTAGTCCGGATGCCCGATTATTGAGTATTTATTACTAATTTATGAAATTCAGTGGAGAATGATTCATGAAACTGAGTAATAAAAGTGAGTAGTTGTTTATTATCAATCCATAGGATCAGCTGTGGATTCGACCATGAATTCGGAATAATGAAACGAGCATTACCATTCCATGGGATCGTAGATTCGACCACATAATCGGAGTAATAAGATTATTACCATTCCATGAGATGAGTCGTGGATTCGATCATGAAATCGGAGTAATGAGATTATCCATTACCATTCCATGAGATCAGCCGTGGATTCGATCATGAAATCGGAGTAATGAGATAAAATAGATTATCTTCTAGGAATTCAGTGGTGAATGTCACAGTAGAATTAATTTGTTGCAGACGGGATATTAGCCAGTTAAAGCGTCATACCCGTTCTTAAAGGTGCATAGTCAGGAAACAGCAAGTGTTTCCGAAGTCCTGAAGGTGTTATTGCTCTCAATCTTACGAAGAACCGCCTGGATTTATACACGGTCTCTACATAGTCAGGGAACAGTGAGTGTCACCGAGCGTCGAAAGGCATTATTGCTCTCAATCTTACGGAGAACCGCCCAATCGTTCTTCTATGTAGAGGTGGGTCTCTCTCATGTAGTCGAGGAACAAATGAGTCACCGAGCGTCCCGAAGGCGTTGTTGCTCTCAATCTTACGGAGAACCGTCCAATTATGTTATTCTACATAGAGGTCATGATGAAATGCGAGGTATCGAACGCTCAGCTAGTGGAGGCCTTTCGAAAACAAATTAACCATGGATCGTAAAATATGAATCATCACATGCCTGAAAGCCGTGTCAGAAACATGCAGTATCATGATTTTACGATTTTGTCCTTTGTTGAAAATCCACCATCTACACGGTGCAATTGCGGTACTATAATGTGTGTGTGATTCAATTGTTTCCGGTTAAGGTAAATAATTCATACAAATTATGCAAGTTGATTTATTTGGTTTGTATGAATTATTTATGGCTTAACAAAAAGGTTTTCGGGATGAATTGTTTAGTCCAATTCGATTAGGATAAGAGAAACTAAGTTAATTCGATCTTAGTTAGACTTATCAAAGTGGAGGTTTCGGTTATTCAAGTCTAATCGAATGCCTTAACAAGAAATGCTAGTTAACTAACCTAGTACTTATCTTGTTTAAAAGTGAAAGGTCTAAGTTATTATTTGAATAATTAGAACACGATGAGAAAAATAAAGTTACTTTTGATCTTATCGAACAAGCGATTGTATTTCTGCAATCGGTTTAGTAAAACAACTAAGGTGCTTAGTCAATTTTTGATTTGCTAAACTATTAGGGAAAATTATTTCGGGCAATTGTTTCCTTGGTAATATATCAAAGCAATAACGTCTTCAGGACTTGAGATTTGTAAGATCCTTTCGTTTTGTCCTTTATTTGCTCGTACCTTTGTCATTTTGTGACAAAAAGGGGGAGAAATATATGGAGTAAACAAGTGATTTGGTATCACTAAGGAAAGGACATTGGTGCTTAAACGTTATATTTAACGAAAGAGTAAAGCATAGACTAAGGGGGAGTAACATATCATATTGATACTTGTGGTTATCTTAACTACAAAGGGAATAACAAAGACGTGCGGATTTAAAATCTACTTATCTTACCTTTAGGGGGAGTATTAGCTTTGTTATTATAATGTCAACAATGACATTTATGGATTGAATGTATACAAGTTATTGTGTTGTTGAAACTTGGAATCAAGCGTATGTGTAATGAATTCTAGTAATTTGTTTATCCATATGATGTAAGAGTTTTGTCACTAAAATTGACAAAGGGGGAGATTGTTAGAGCATAGCTCGGTTGAACCCTCCAAGCGTTGGTATGTCAAGTTTGGTTGTCATATTTTAGTGAATCAAAACTCATTTAAAGAGTCGCTTGATTATTTACTAGATTCAACTTCGTATAGGTTAGCTAGAAAGTTACTAGGATATGAGACTTACAAGTATTACGTGAAGACTTGAAGAATGTGAAGAAGTAAAGAATTACAATGACGACATCATCCTTCCTCTTGAGGTTAGTAAGATTTGACTTGAACTGTTTCATTCATAACGTATCTTTCAAGTCGTGCATATTGAAAACATAACTGCGAAGCTGTGAATGATTATACTCTAGTTAGACATAGTATTAAGGAATTACAATACGACGTATAATGTCTATCTTTTAAACTTCGTATATAAGACATCGACATAATCGTATGAATGCTATTGTGATTATGTATGGGTATGGGTGAAGATTTCGTCCTGGGAAACAATGTTTTACATTCGTTTAAAGGAAGTACAATTCATAAACTTGTTTTGTGAATCGAAAGGAAATCGCCAGGCTTATTGGTATTGTTATTCATTACAAATCTTTGGATTACCAATATGTGTGTTTAGTATAACCGCTCATAACTTGTTTATGTATCTTGGTAAAACTATTCACAATGCCACGACTTTTGTATTGGTATGACTTTTATTAGTGAAACCGATCTTAACTAATCACCCGAGATGGTATGATCGATATATTGTAATTGGTATGACCAACTCTAGACATTGGGGAACCGATCCTAGTAAGAGGTGCAACCGGTCACAAGCATGTGGAATTGATCCTTGTAATAGGTACAACAAGTCTTAGTAATTGGTAAACGATCCTATGACTTGTGCAACCGATTACAAGTTAAATACCATAATTATGTAGTAACCGATCCTAGTACCTAGTCAACCAATTTTTGGAAAGTTAGTGTGACCGATCCTAGTACCCACATGGAGGTAGAACCGAAACTTGTTTTGGTAGAACCGTGAAACCCATTAATGGTGATTTGATAGGATAATCAATCACACAGTTCTTGGAAGTCGATGAACCAATTCTAAACTCGTTTGGAAGTGTGGCAAATCGGTTCCAAGATTGTAAATATGAAAAAGGATTTACAAAGTAAAGATGTCGACATACTTTAAACAAAGTGTGTAACTCTTATCTTTTATTGTTCATAGATATTCCTTAATAGCTAAAGGAGAATCCCGGATCGAAATAAATTGAGAATCTTTTAATTAAGGTTTTTAGTTTTATATGCTTTTAATTTCCAGCAATTAAAATGCATATCTTTAGAAAATAAAAATTGGTAATGTGCATTTACTAATTGGAGATTTTCTCTTTGAGATTTCGGTCAATATTTGGATCAGAGCATTTCCAGGAATTATGAAAACCGAATTTGGAAATATACTGCATATCTTGAGAATATTTTCGGTTTTGGGAATTCCTTGGTGTCCAATCTTCCTTGGTCTATAAATATTGAAGTTTGCATTTCGAGCAAACTAATCCTCGAGCTTGACAAAACTACCTAGTTGTGTTGTTCTTGGTGGAGCCGTCTATTCGGAGAGGAAAGTACCCTAATTAGGCGAAATCTCTTACGACCGCTCGTTTTAAAGACTTCTTTGGGATTGGGAAGCTCTACGAGTACCGTTGGTGGGAAACTAGATAATTGCAGTTTCTTATTAGTTTTCGATTGATTTGATTGACTAACGGCTGTTGAACTTTGATTGCACCTAGTTTGTTTATGCTTTAGAATCTTCTCTTCTGATATAAGATTCACTCAAACTAGATCGAAGTTTCGACGGGGATCTTTAGACTGTTTGTAGATCTAAAGACGTCTTGTGATAATCCATTGTTAACTTACTCCATTTTGTGTGTGATTGATCACAAGAGATTCAAGTTGATTGTGTGCAGGTGTTTATTAAAGATCTGAGAAGATTTGAAGACAAAGAAGATTTCTTATTTGAGTTCATAATCTTTGGTGTGCACAAAACTTGATTGGCTGGGGATCCAACTATAATCGGTTTATCTTTGTGATAACCTTGATTGATTAGTTGAGTAGATCGGCATCAATACAATTCTTTGTGATTCAGAGCATTGATTGCATAGTCTAAACAATTACTTTGGTAGTTGTTGATAAATTGATCTAAGAACCCGACAAAGGAGTTTATTGGGATATACAGAAGAGCATTTTGTCAAACTCATAGCACGTTGTTTGAAAAGAGTTGTTACCGAACAGATTTGTTGTTCCTTTACTGTTTGGAATACGAACCAAAGGAATGGTTCCAAGTGCATGACTTATTGCAAGTTGGAGGCGCAGGGATACAGACGGAACTAGGTGAACTATAGGTTTAGTTGCTTGGTCTCAACTATACGAAGTTGGTTTAGATTTTGTATAGCGGCTTAATCCTGAGATTATTCAATTCTGGACAAGGTCTCGGGGTTTTTCTGCATTTGCGGTTTCCTCGTTAACAAAATCTTGCCGTGTCTTTTACTTTTTTATTTCCGCAATTATAATTGTTTTTATTATAATTAGAAGTGAAATACACAAACATTAATTCCTAATTACTTGATAGCAATCCTATTGTGTTTGGTTAAGTCTGAACCTATTATCAAGTAATCATACTTCGTTGTTGTATTGTCTCGATCTTGTATCCATAGCGATCACACGAAGTGTGAACCGATTAGTTGTATTGTCTCGACTCTGTCCACAGACAATCACTTTCGGAGAAAGGACTTATAGGTGGAAAAGTTTTAGATTAAGGTATATTTGGGTACCCTCGTCTTTTCAATCTCATCTCTACATCTCATATTATACTTTTGTTCTTCATAAAATATTATAGGGTCTACCCCTTTAGGGGGAAACCGGGTAATTGTGTAATCATGAGAAGCTACATTTTTGTTGATTGACGATGAATTCATTGTGCTAGCGTGAAGCTTTATTAGTTGTATAAATCTATTCAAAGTTTTAATCATCATCGTTTGTATTTTCTATAATTAGGGTTTATGATTGATTTCTAGATTGTTCAAGTGTACAATTGGATTATTTTATTGATAATTCTATTGCTAGTAGAGATTTGGAGCGATCTGTAATTGTCGTGCATCTCCTACACAAGTAGAATACGTGAGACCTTGCAGAGAGATTATGTGAAGCAATCATGTATGAAGACAACACCAGTAAGTGAACCGAGCATACTGAGTTTAACTGCTGGGATCAAACCTAAATTCACAAAGCCTAAAGCGTTCGATTGAGTTACACCTTGAAAGCGTACCTCAAGGCGGCTCAGTTGGATAGAATTTGGTGGCTAAGCGTACCTGTTATCCGGTGATACGAGGAGTTTTGGGGATAGCTAAGCGTACCTGCAATCCTACGGTTGGTGATGAATGGTTCTGACGAAAAATAGATAAGTATGCTATGAGAGTCAACATTTGGTAACGGCGAAGGACTCCTTGATCATCCCTTTCATCTTATTTCTTTTTTTATTATTTTTATTTTAATTATACCAATCCCCTTTTATTTTAATTTTGCTGATTCAAATAACTTATCAATTACACAGCTCTCTGTGGGAACAATCTCTTACTACCGCTATATTACTAGTTAATTAATGGGAAATATCTTAATTAATTTGTTGTGGTTACGACACGCATCACATTCATGAACTTGTTTCGTGAATCGAAAGGGAAATCAATAGGCTTATTGGTTCGTCTATTCATTGCATATCTTTGGATGACCAATATGTGTGAAATGGTAGAACCGATCTTAACTCAGGTTATGTATCTTGGTATAACTAATCACAATGCCTAGACTTATGGTGTAACCGATCCTAAGTAATCACCATATGATGGTATGATCGATCCTTATAACTGGTGTGATCGATCCTAGTAATTGGTGTGATCGATCATAAGTGTTATGTGACTGATCCTTGTAATTGGTGTAACCGGTCCTGGTAACTGGTGTGACCGATCACAAGTAGATACCATGTGTAGATGGAACTGATCCTTGTAACTGGTGTAACCGATCCTAGTGACTGGTGTGACCGATCACAAGTAATTCCATATTTAGGTATGACCGATCCTAGTGATTGGTATAACCGATTGAACCCATGTATGTGATTTGATATGATCAATCACATAGTAGTCTTGGAATACAGGGAAACAAATTCTAAACTTGTTTGGAAGTGTGGTATAATTGATTCCAAGAATGCAAATCCATGTAAATATAAAATAAAGATTTACAGTGAAAAGATGATACTTTGAACACGAACAATAACTCTTATCATTTATTGTTCAAAGATATTCCTTGGCACTCGGGGTGATCTGTAAAGAAATAAATTAAGAATTTTTTTAATTAAGGTTTTGGTTTTATATGCTTTAATTACCAGTATTTAATGCATAACTCTAGAAAATAAAAAATTAGTAATGTGCATTTACTAATTAGAGATTTTCTGTTGAGAGATTTCGGAAATATTGGACAAGCATTTATTAGAATTAGGAAAACCGAATTTTGCCATTCATTGCATATCTTGAGAATATCTTCGGTTTTGGAAATTCCTTGGTGTACAAACATCCTTGATCTATAAATACCTAAGTTTGCATTTCTAGCAACCCATCCTAAGAGCCAGGAAAACTTCAATTCTTGTTGTTTCTGGTGGAGCCGTCTATTACGAGAGGAAGGTATCCTAATTAGGTGAAATCTCTTACGACCGCTCATTTAGAGACTTCTGTGGGATCAAGAAGCTCACGAGTACCGTTGGTGGGAAACTAGATAATTGCCGTGTTATTAGTTTTCGATTGATTAGATTGACTAACGGTTGTTGAAATTTTGATTGCACTTAGTTTGTTTATGCTTGAGAATCTTCTCTTCTGATATAAGATTAACTCAAACTAGATCAAAGTATCGACGGGATATTTAGAACTGTCGTTAGATATAAAGATATCTTGTGATAATCCATTGTTAAAGACTCCGTTTTGTGTGTGATTGATCACAAGAGATTCAAGTGGTGTTGTGCAGGTTTTGAAGATAAAAGAAGATTTGAAGACGAAGAAGATTTCTTATTAGTTTTCGTCTCTTGTGAATTGTGTGCACAAACCTTGATCGGCTGGGATCCAACTAGAATCAGTTTATCTTTGATAGATTTGATTGATTAGTTGTGTGAGATCGGCATTCTACATATTTCTCTTTGAGATTTATACTGATTGAGTGCGAATCTATACTTGACTATTTCGGTATTTAAAGTTAGATTGATCTAACCAGAAAAAAAAGTTTATTAGATTAAATGGAAGAGCCTTTGTCAACGACTTATCTAAATCTTTGTTTATGAGTGAAAACTATTCCTGCCGGATTTGGTAATTTGGGGTGTGTGGATGAGGAATGAATCTAAACCCTAAACAAATGCACTGCGCGGTGAGTGCTTGTAGATTCGGAAATCAATCTGTGCAAGTCCGGCCTAAACCAAGAAATGGCCGTTCCCAGACTTGTTTCGGTCACAAAGTGAAGGAGATGGGGTTGATCTTAGGGAGGAAGCGAAGAAGGTGTTGAGATTGTGAAGGTGTTGGCTTGCTTATGACTTTATGTGTAAAGGTGAGCGGAGGCTTACGATTGATGCAAGCAGGCTTCGGGTGTTTGAATACGTTTTGTATTAACACTTGGTTTCGTCTCGTCCGGGACTTGTGTTGTTTTTCTCCTGTCTAGAAAATAGGGAGGAGAACCTATTTATACAAGTCATTTGAGCCTTATTCACGTCTCTCGTGGGAAGTGGAGGAAGTGGAGTGATGGAGTTGTGGAGTTGTGTGTTGGTGTTACACGACCCGGTCTTGCCCACTTCTCCCTGTCATCTCTAACCGTCCATGACTTCCTAACACGTTCTTGTGATGGCGCGTTGCACTTCGCACACTGTAAACCGCGGACCAATACCCCGCAGTATGTATCCCCAGTTTGTGACATGATTGATGTCAGGAATGTGTGGATCGTGGAACCCACAAAAGGTAGCATGTAATGCTAAATTGAATAACTGCGTTATTCAGGAAGTTGATACTTGTGAAGTATCATGTGTATTTTATGCGGCAGTCGCATCATGGTGTGGTAGAGTGATGGGTGGTGATTACCATGACGCCTCATCGACCAATTAACTCGACCGGGGTTGTATAACCAAGCCGGTGAAGTTAGACGGACGAGATGATCTTTGAGACACTCATCCGCGACCGTTGATGGAATTAGGGTTTTGAAGAGGTGCGCGGGCATCATTCTTCATCTTGGTCGAATCCAAGCTTGGGAGACGATTTTCAAGCTTAGATGGGAGACGATTTTGGGCCGATCGTACATGCGTGTAGATGGCATGGCCGGTGCGAAAACGTGGCGCCCATACCCCATTACCTCACGAAAGTATGATCGGGCCACTCAGGTAATCGTCCGGTGAAGTTGAGTGGTCGAGATCAATTAATGACAGAAAACTAGTGCCGCAAGAGCCGCACATCACGCCATCTTGGCGCGCGTTCCAAGACAACTAATTCTTGGTCGATCGGTCGATCGGGAGTGTAGGTGGTAGGCTGGTGTTCACGCCTATGCGATCTGTCCCATGAAAACGTGATCTAAGCCACTCAAATCGTCTCAGGTGAAGTTGAGTGGTCGAGATCGATTTGCAATTTGGGAAGTGTGACCACGCAAGTTTGGACGCGCATTTTGGGATAGCCAGTCATGATATGCCTTGGCCGATCGGGTGAGGGGATAGACGGGCCCACGGTGGTCATCTTTGGTATGACCAGGACTGCTTAATCTAATCAGGACCCTCCATTCGTGCGGAGAAGATGGACGCTCGTGATGCTCAAAACCCTAATTTTGGGTTTCACGACCGTGTGTCATGCTCTGTTCGGGCGCACGAATTGGGATGACCAAGGTATGTAGGCGGGCCCACGGTGATTGTGTTGACATGCTCTAGGCCCTTTGAATCTACATCTACGCCCTCCATCTATACCTGCAAAGATGGATGGTTGAGACTGTTTTGCGACACATGTAATATGCCGCAAACCCTAATTTAGGGTTTTCCGTCCATACGCTCTGGTTTGGACGTTTTGGCAAGCTATGCCAATATTTTAGGGAGGCCGACCATGCGGGGTCCGCGTTGGTTCTACGAGTGAATATTCCATACACTGCTTGGGGTTATGGAATTGATCCGGGCCATCCAATCATGCTAGTGAGGTTGGATGAACGAGATCATATCCGGATCGATACTGGGACGATCCGGATGCTCAATCGGGATAGTATAACACACCGAGAGTTCTCAATCGGGCTAGTATAACATACCGAGAGTTGCAACTGACGGGTATTTCGTACATGCTTTCATATAATGCTTGGAGGTTCGTGTTGCTCTGCTTTGAGAGCAACACTCGGTCATCATGCCGCACCGATAATGAGTACAAGAAATACAAGGTTGCTCACGCATTAATTAATAATGCTATAAATTCACAGGGTATATGGGATTGTTGCTACATGCTCCAACCTGGATGAATTTTGTGTATTTAATTCCTGAGAATGGGATTGTTGCCACGTGCTCCATTCTAAGGTGAATTAGTAAAGTGAAGAAGTATTCAACACTTATTAATGGCTTTATCTTTTACAAGATGTTAGCGCATAATTTTCTGGTTTTTACACTTTTAACCTTAAATGAAAATCCACCATCAATATTAAGTCCCCTGCCTAGCACGTAATGGTTACACCATTGTGGGGTAGGCATGAGATGGTGACAGTTAAAGACAAAGCTTATGAGACAAAGTTAGATGTTACCAGGAGAGACGGGTCATCCTGTCCTTGGAGCATGTCACGTTCAAGAGGCGTCCAGGCGAGTGTTCCCCTAGCATGATATCGGTCTTGCCTGCTTCGATGGACCGTTACACCTGTTTCGTTCGTGGGGCTACTACACCTGCTTGATCGAACGTGGGCTTGATGTGCCTGTTTTTTGGTTAATCGTGGGTCCGCTGCGTCTGCTTTATCGAACGTGGGACCCGATGTAAGCATGCTTCATTCGAACATGGGCAGATGTGCATGCTTCGATCAAACACGGGACCACCGTGTACATGTTTCAAATGTCGGCCATGTCCTGCGCCTACTTTGACCGTACGGTTGATGTAATTGCTCGAGTGTCATCTTGCTACTTCGACTAAATACCGACCCAGCTAGCTTGACTAAATACCGAACTTGATGCTTTGACCAAACACCGGCCTTGTTGTTTGCTTTGCTCGATCGTGGGACCCGATGTGAGCGAGCTTTCTTTTTAAAAAAATGAACCTTGTGTGCTCAAATGTAAATGTAGGTCCTGTAGAAAGCGTTGAAGCAGCTTCTGGAGCAGGCCCGGGAGAGCGTTGAAGTGTTGGAGTTGAAACGCCTTCTTCTGGAGAGAGATCTTTGATTGGGGACGGTCGTGTCTGCTTCAACCAATCTGGGGCTGTGATCAAGTGGGACCCGCCGGTTCCTTACTGAACGTCGACCCTGTGTTTCGGCGAAATCGCCTCACTTGCGTCGCTGTTTTATTCGAATACCAGCCTTGTGACTTTGATCAATACCGGACTTGAAACTTGAGCAATACTTGGACTTGTGACTTGATCAATACTAGGACTTGTGACTTGATCAACAGGACTTGACACTTGAGCAATACTAGGACTTGTGACTTGATCAATACCGGACTTGTGACTTGATCAACACCGGACTTGAAACTTGAGCAATACCGGACTTGTGACTTGATCAATACTAGGACTTGAAACTTGAGCAACAACCGGACTTGTGACTTGATAAATCCAGGACTTGTGACTTGATCAACCTTAGGACTTGAAACTTGAGAAATACCAGACTTGAGACTTGAGCAATACCGGACTTGTGACTTGATCAATACCAGGACTTGTGACTTGATCAATACGGACTTGTGACTTGATCAATCTGGGGTGTTTGGACCCAATACCAGCCTTGTGTACTCCAACGTGAATGTGTGTTCTGTCGTGTGACTACACATCTCACGCGTTTTTATACAAGTACTGACTCATGTCTTTTATTGTAGAATGAAGAAAAAAACTCATGTTGAGATGTCTTCTGGGGATAATGTTGGTGCCAAGTCAGGAGGTGTTGTGACTTCAAAGATATGCCGAACATTGATGATGAGTTGTTCACCGCGTCCTTTCAACTATATGAAAATATCATTCCATAAGATAACCCTTCTCCTATCGACTTCAAGGTTTTTCATGCTCATTTGGGCCCTCATGAAGGATGGATGAGACGTATGTTGAGCAATGAGTACATCAAAGATAACTTGACCGAGCACGCATTATTGATGCGGCTTGAGTGTTGAAGTAGGATTGAAGCGAACGTGGGTCCGGAGAGAGCGTTGAGGCGGCTCTTGAATAGACAATTGAAGCGGCTTGCTAGAGGTAGCGTTTAAGTGTTTCCCTCTTGATTCGATTTACCCTTACGAATCCCATGCTTCTTGACTCGGCCATCTCTCTCATGTTGAAGAATTCCTTGGTGACGGGGAAGGAACTCCATCCGAGCCTCGGTCCCCAAGCGTGGTTTACATGGTTTGTTCGTAGTGGTTGTTGTCGAGCCGGTGTGGAATATCTTGGACGTTGTTTCATCATTGTGGGAGTCGTGTATGTGGTACTTGGAGTTGGAGTTGGCGGACACGCAGGATGTTGTATCTCGGTAGTTTTCCTCTTGGTGCTTCGAGGAACTCGCTTGCGAGAAAAGTAGTGAAGGTTATATCGCATGTTGGTGAGATATATGCCCCTACGAACATTATGAGGCTCTTCATTCACGGCATGCCCGGTTCTTTCTATCGGGGCATATGTTGTTGTAGATGAGCGTTCAATGCTCCAGAGGATGACCAAAAGCGTAGATTCTCCAATATAGCATGATAGACAGTACCACTTTGTCCGATAAAGTGACTCGCCCGAATCTTGTTCGACCACTACTGCTCGATAGAGTGACTTCGCCGGATCTTGCTCGATATGACGCGTGGACATCGTTATCTTCTTGAGGCTGTTCCCTTGAGGTATCGACTCCAGTGGAAGATTGCCAGAGTGTTGATACGTTGCACCGACATTCTTTAAACTAAATGGCAGTATGGTATAATAAAAATTTTCCGAGAGGAGTTCGAAAAGCTATCTTACTTGCGTCATGCTTGTACATCCTTATCTGGTTGTAGCCGCTACATCCATCCATGGAGGAGAACATGCCGTGTCCATTTGGTTGCATCTACTAACATGTCGATGTTAGGTTGAGGAGGATCGTTTTGGAGCAAAGCACTGTTCAAGTCTCGAAGTCTATGCAAGATTTCGATCTATCCATTTTCCTAATCGCAAATCGTTTAACCGACTTGGATCCGGGTATGACATGTAGATGATGGGTGACCAATTTTCATCTAAATCCGGCATTTCTTCATATCTCCAAGCGAATATGTCTAGGTACTCTTTGAGAAGTTCCACGAGCTTCGTGCGTTTATCCGTACTCAAGGTTGAGCTGATGGAGATAGGTCTAGGAGATTCCCCAACGATTTCAATCTCATCCGTTGTGGAGTGAGTGCCCTCTTGCAGCTGTTGTGGAGCATCTAGCACTTTCTCTTGTGGTTCGTTCTTTGTTGTAGCATTCCATTAGGTGGAGAGACTGGGTAACAGTCTCCCCTGCTAATTGATAATGGCAGTGTCGGTATACCGTTTTCCCTTTCTGGTCACGACCTCGCCATAAAAGTTCGTTCCCTCTTCGTGTGAACGTGGGTCGTGGCTTCACAGGATGGAGAAGAATGCTTCGTCAGCAAAGATGCATCGTGGGTACTAGCCCTCAATGATGCAAGCCGGTCTTATTCCTGAATTGACGCCCACGTGGGGAGTGGGATGCAACGAACTGTCTGATTCTTTCGGTGGAGATTCTCCCGTATGTGCTGGTTTGGTTTCCCTCGAAGTCCGTCATTGTGGTAGGCTTCCGTACGACCTTTCCTAGGAGAAACTTGGATGTCCTGAGAGTCTTGAGAGTAATCACATTCGAAGACGCTCCTGTGTAGATAAGGGCCGTCTTGAACTCTGAATCCTTGATGCGTGCGGTGACATGTAGGGCACGGTCGTGACCTTCCTCTGGTTGATTGCAGCAAAACGTCTCGCGCGATGATTCTTCGAGAGGTGTGAAAGTTCGCATAAACTTTCCACTAGAGAAACCGCTTCCCGATCCACCGGCCTCTGGTTCATAGTGAAACTATTGACTTGAGGAGGATCGTTGTGAGGATCAGTCCCCAGTGTAGGAGTCTCCATGACAGGACCGCTCATATCTGATGTCGCTTCTTTGATCAGGTCCATGGAGGTCCGCGCCGTTGAAGTACCTTTTTCGGTGCGCTGAATGCGTTCCTTTTTTGCTCCAGGGGCTGTCGCGGCTCTTGTGGCAATCGATCAGTTAATGTCTTAAGAAAAATGAGTACCTCTTTCTAAGTTGCGGCCATATCCGTTTGAGTCTTAGCAAGAACTTCCTGATTCTCCATCAAGTCTGCAATGGTAATGGGGGATGGTCCTCCTCTCGTCCCTCCGGCTCCTCGTCCTGATGAAGGAATGGAAGTTGCTGCGGTGACTACCGGAGGTGTTACACTTGATGAGATGCCGGGATTTGCGGGCTGCTCCGGCTCAGTGATGGGAGGTGTTACACTTATTGGAACATCTCCCTGCTTCGCCGGCACTTGGTGGTAGAAGTGACGGCTCCATAAGATGTAATGACCACGGTAGCTCCACCGACGGTACATCGACACGGAGTGTTATCCACACTAGCTCCATCAGAATTGATTGCTGATCCAGACCTGAGTTCTACCATCTTGAAATGAATTGTTGATTGAATTGATTCTAAGATCTACCCTTTTTGAAATTGATAAAATTGAATCGGATTTCAAAGAAATTGACTTTACAACCGAGAGATTAACCTCCCGCTGTGGTCGCCAATTGTTTATGGGTGAAAACTATTCCTGCCGGATTTGGTAATTTGGGGTGTGTGGATGAGGAATGAATCTAAACCCTAAACAAATGCACTGCGCGGTGAGTGCTTGTAGATTCGGAAATCAATCGTGCAAGTCCGGCCTAAACCAAGAAATGGCCGTTCCAGACTTGTTTCGGTCACAAAGTGAAGGAGATGGGGTTGATCTTAGGGAGGGAAGCGAAGAAGGTGTTGAGATTGTGAAGGTGTTGGCTTGCTTATGACTTGTAACAGAAAGGTGAGCAGGCTTACGATTGATGCATAGCGAGCTCGGGTGTTTGAATACGTTTTGTATTAACACTTGGTTTCTGTCTCGTCTGGACTTGTGTTGTTTTTCTCCCTGTCTAGAAAATAGGGAGGAGAACCTATTTATACAAGTCATTTGAGCCTTATTCACGTCTCTTGTGGGAAGTGGAGGAAGTGGAGTGATGGAGTTGTGGAGTTGTGTGTTGGTGTTACACGACCAGTCTTGCCCACTTCTCCTGTCATCTCTAACCGTCCATGACTTCCTAACACGTTCTTGTGATGGCGCGTTGCACGCTGCACGCTGTAAACCGCCAGACCAATACCCCAGTATGTATCCCCCAGTTTGTGACATGATTGATGTCTGGAATGTGTGGATCGTGGAACCCACAAAAGGTAGCATGTAATGCTAAATTGAATAACTGCGTTATTCAGGAAGTTGATACTTGTGAAGTATCATGTGTATTTTATGCGAGTCTTTGCATCATGGTGTGGTAGAGTGATGGGTGGTGATTACCATGACGCCTCACCGACCAATTAACTCCCGACCGAGGGTTGTATAACCAAGCCGGTGAAGTTGGACGGACGAGATGATCTTTGAGACACTCATCTCTGCGACCGTTGATGGAATTAGGGTTTTGAAGAGGTGCGCAGGCATCATTCTTGACTTGGTCGAATCAAGCTTGGGAGACGATTTTGGCCGGGCCGATCGTACATGCGTGTAGACGGCATGACGGTGCGGCGCCCATACCCCATTACCTCACGAAAGTATGATCCGGGCCACTCAATTCGTCCGGTGAAGTTGAGTGGTCGAGATCCATTTGTGACAGAAAACTAGTGCCGCAAGAGCCGCACATCACGCCATCTTGGGCGCGCGTTCCAAGACAACTAATTCTTGGTCGGTCTTGGTCGATCGATGCGGGAGTGTAGGTGGTAAGGCTGGTGTTCACGCCTATACGATTGTCCCATGAAAACGTGATCTAAGCCACTCAAATCGTCCCAGGTGAAGTTGAGTGGTCGAGATCAATTTGCAATTTGGAAAGTGTGACCACGCAAGTTTGGACGCGCGTTTTGGGATAGCCAGGCATGATATGCCTTGGCCGATCGGTGAGGGGATAGACGGGCCCACGGTGGTCATGCTTTGGTATGACCGGACTGCTTAATCTAACTGGGACCCTCCATTCGTGCCGGAGAAGATGGACGCTCGTGATGCTCAAAACCCTAATTTTGGGTTTTCACGGCCGTGCGTCATGCTCTGTTCGGGCGCACGAATTGGGATGACCAATCATGGTTGGTCCTGACCGATCGGTCAGCTATGTAGGCGGGCCCACGGTGATTGTGTTGACATGCTCTGGGCCCTTTGAATCTACATCTACGCCCTCCATCTATACTTGCGAAGATGGATGGTTGAGACTGTTTTGCGACACATGTAATATGCCGCAAACCCTAATTTAGGGTTTTCCATCCATACACTCTGGTTTGGACGTTTTGGCAAGCTATGCCAATATTTTGGGAGGCCGACCATGCGGGGTCCGCGTTGGTTCGGCGATTAATATTCCATACACGCTTGGGGGTTATGGAATTGATCTGGGCCATCCAATCTCATTTGGTGAGGTTGGATGAGCGAGATCATATCGGTGATATGGACGATCCAGGATGCTCAATCGGGCTAGTATAAACACCGAGAGTTACGACTTTGTATGGGTATTTCGTACATGCTTTCATTATAATGCTTGGAGGTTCGTGTTGCTCTGCTGAGAGCAACACTCAGTCGTCATGCCGCACTGATAATGAGTACAGAAATACAAGGCTGCTCACGCATTAATTAATAATGCTATAAATTCACAGGGTATATGGGATTGTTGCTACATGCTCCAACTGGATGAATTTCGTGTATTTAATTCACAGAATGGGATTGTTGCCACATGCTCCATTCTAAGGTGAATTAGTAAAGTGAAGAAGTATTCAACACTTATTAATGGCTTTATCTTTTACAAGATGTTAGCGCATAATTTTCTGGTTTTTACAATTTTAACCTTAAATGAAAATCCACCATCAACAATCTTGTAGCAAGATTGATTAGAGTGGTTACCAAACATATTATTCCTTTGATGTTTGGAATACGATCCAAAGGACTTGCTATTCAAATGCGTGACTCTATAAGTCGAAGGCGCAGGGATATTGAGGGAACTAAGTAGCTAGGGGTAGTCTGCTTGGTCTCAACTATACAATGTTGGTATTAGATTTTGTATAGCGGCTTAATTCTGAGAGTATTCAAAAGTGGACTAGGTCCCGGGGGTTTTCTGCATTTGAGGTTTCCTCGTTAACAAAATCTTGATGTGTCTTTTACTTTAATTTCCGTATTATAATTGTTTATAGTTAACGTAAATTAAAATACACATATACGTTACTCCGCAATACTTGATAGTGATCTTATAGAGTTTTGTTATTACCGAACCTATTATCAAGTATCACACTTAGTTGTAGTATCGTCTCAATCTTGTATCCATAGTCAGTCACACAAGTTATCTTGTTGTTGTATCATCTCGATCTCATATCCATAGACAATCACACGAAGTGTGAACCGAATCATCGTATTGTCTCGACTCTGTCCATAGACGATCATATTCGGTAGAGGACTTATAGGTTGAAACAAAAATATTGTGGTGTATTTGGGTACCCTCGTCTTTTCAACTTTTATATTGGTTAATGTGTAATATCTTATTTATAATTCTTTTTTCCCCGTAGTCTTGGGCTACGACCATTTTAAATGCTTGCGGCCATCTCGGGATAAGAATTAGGCTCTAGAGAAATATACATGAGGAACATACCCCTTTTGAGGGACCCAACACAAGGCTAAAGAGACGAAAATGGTCGACGTGAGGAAAACGTTGGATGCTTTGTCAATCGATGATGTTGTTTTTGATCCACATTTGAAAATTGATAAGGATGAAAAAGATGAAGTTGGTGATAGTTCTGATATGTCGACCTATGTGGGACCTTTGTTTCATTCTATTGGGTTCGTCATTTTAGATCCTCGTAGAACGCCCCGTCATATTAGTATTGTCTAGAAAATAGTACCCGAAGACTCTCGTTTTAAACTGAGCGTAACCAACTCCCAATTTAAGGACAAAGATGTTAGATTGACCTATGAGCCAGCACCGTTAATCGATCATTCGAATGCTCGTTCCGAAGAAGTAAACCAAATGAGTAAAAGAGGGCTCGAAGCTTCTCATGGCACTTCCGATGCAGATGAGAATTACATGGAATGGTATCAAGAGTGGTCTCATCCTTATGTGGAAAATTTGGATCCGGAAGCGAGGAAACACTTCAAGAAGGGAGAGAGTTCGAAATCAAGGACATCAAGGGATGATGAAAGTGATTGGAGGGAGATGGTGGTACGTATACTACTAATTATGTTTGTATATATGTTTTTTAAAAAAAATTTATCTATGGATAATTATAGTTTGTGTATTTGATATGAAAAAATAGGTTGAAAGAGTTAATTGGGTGGTAGAGGACACGACCCGTAGCATTAATTCGGGTGAGAATTTAACGGTCCCTGAACAAAGATTACTCCAAAATCGAGTTAAAGGCATAATAAACTAAGAAAAAAGGTGGTTTATATGCTTATGAAGAGGACCGACGAAGGAGAAGGAATAGGGCTAGGTCTCCTTCTTCTAGCGACGACACGGATACTCCCCCCCGGTGAGTGATAGGTGCCTAAAACACCTTGATTTCATATCTATTGTTTATGCTTTCTTTGCTATTTCTCTTGTAAAATATGTATCTTATGTTTACTTTTGAGTATTTAGGTACTTTGGAGTCATTTGGAGCAAAAGAAGGAGAAAACGTCCATTTGGAGCAGACTAGGTTGCGCAAAGAAGAGGTGGAGAATGAACTGTCAGTTTCCCATAACTGACAGGCCATGTGTGAGCTGGTTACCCCTTAACCACTAAACTGGGGTGCCAATAGCAGTTTTGGTTCCTACACTTAACCTAAAAATCAGAGAGCACAAATTATTTCTTCTTATCATTAGTTTTTACTCCTCACCCTTTGTCTGAAACCGAGAAGTGATGGCGGCTTCATTGTTCAATGAAAGGGAGAAGTTCAGAGAGATTAGGGATCAAGAGACTGATGTAAGAGAGTTCAATGGAGAGAATAACACAGAGATGAAAAGGGTTTGAGCAGTGATTGAAGAACAGTGAAATTAGGGTGTAATGGTTGAACCTGGGATTTGCAGTGAGTAGATGACGAATTGAAGTGGGTTATGATTGAAATAGATTTGATTTTGTTTCGAGTCAACAAATCAGAGGAGATGTTAATGATGGAGGTGAAATTAGGGTTGTTGAATCTGTTTTGAATCCAGAAAGGGGATGAATCAGAAGAGGGGTTCGGGTGATTTCTCTAGAGGCAATAACGGATGTAGGTCGTAATTCAGATGAGGAAACATGGAAATGGTGGTTGTTGTTGAATCTAAGGTTGAATTGAAGAGGAGAGAAGACTGTGTGGAAAAGAAGAAGGTGAACCAGAAGGGTTAAAAGCTCAGATTTGAGTTTAGATTGACTGGCTTGTTGTGATACAGAGAATATGGTGGTGGTCTTGATGAGGTTACAACAGGTAGAGATGGTTGTCTTTGTGTTCATGAGAGAAGAATTGAAGAGTGTGCAACTAAAATGGTTTGGTTGATTTGTGGAGAAAAGGGAATTGAGAGTCGAGTTACAACAACGAGAGAAGAGGATGAAGTTGTTCTTGAAAGATTTTATGAAATTGAAGCTTCGATACTTATAATGACACGGGGAAAGGATTGAGATGAATGGGTTAAACTGTGTAGATGTATGTGTAGGAAAACTGCAAGTATGGAGCTGACAGTATTGAAGTTAAGCTGGATTGCAAGTCAGGATTGCAGGGGAATAGATGAGGCTGTTGAACCTGACTTGCAGGTGCTTGGTGCTGGTTTGCTAGTTATGGAGAGATTGCAGGTGAATGAACTTGCAGGAAGCAAGCCATGTTGATGAGCTGAACTGCAGTCAAGAAGGAGCTAAAACTGGTGGTACTGTGGTTGCAGGATTGAACTGTAATGGAGATGTTGCAGGTGCCAGGTCTAAAAAGGCTTGAATTACTGATGGGTTTGTCTGTGATGGAATGAATAAAGTTAGTTGTGCGCAAGAAGATGGTGCCATTTTGAGAAGCAGTAGCAATACCAGATGATTTTGAAGCAGCAGCTGGAATTAACAAGGGTTGTATGAGCTCAAATACAACAAGGGTCAGAGAATGTGTAATTAGATGAAAGTCTGGTGGTATGTTGAGTACAACTGAGCTGCAAGACAACAAATGGGTCTGTTGGAGGAGCAGAAATTATAGCTTGTGAATGGTTGAGAAGGTGCAATTGCAGGGAACCAAAATAGGAAGTATGATTGAAGCTAAAGGAGTTTAAATGAATTTATGGCTTGAGCTGTGACAAAGATGAAACTGGTTCATGGGTATTGCAAATGTAGCGAGGATATGGTGGTCTCAGTATTGCAGGTGGAGTTGTGATTTGTGTACAATAGATGAGCAATGAATTATTGAAGCTGCAGATGATGCAGTTCAAGTGCAGCTGAGATGAGGCATTGGTGGACCTAGACCAAGATGATATGAGAGCTGTAATGGAGAAGCAAGAGAAATGGAAGCGGTGAAGTTGTTTGAGGTGGTTATGTGTGTTGGTGGCAGGAAATGCAGGTAATGAAAGTGAAAGAAGCATCTGATGTTGAATTGGAGAGAATGGAAGAGCCAAGATGGCTGCAAAGTTATGCACAACCAAGATGGCTGGCTAAGGAGCTATTATGCACAATGATTGCGCAGCAGAACATATGGCCTGTGCAAGGCCTGGCCTGACCAACTTGGCCGAGTCAGATAGCTGAATCGGTATTGACTCGCCTGGACTCATTGAGCTTGACCGGGCTGACCCGTTTGACTGGTGACCGGTTTGACTTTGCCGGTTACCTGAGTTTTTTTTTTCGGTCATTTCTCCGGTCAAGTTCCGGCCATAATACCAGTTTTCCGGCAACTACTTTTGGGACATATTTTCACTTGGGTTTTTCTCACATATGGGCTTGGTGGACCACTTGGACTTTGGGCTTTGAAGACCTAGTTTTGGAAAGAGGAAAGACTATAAAAAGAAAAAGCTTCTTCTTTTTGGAATATCACGTATTTTTTCTACTTGGAGTTTTGGGAGAGCGGCGACTAGGGTTTGCTTTTCATTTGTTTTTCATCTTCTTCATTTTATTATTGATTATGATTATGATGAACTCAAAAGCTATGAGTAGCTAAACACATATTATTGGTTATGGTATAAAGTTGATTTCTCAACATGATATTTGATTCAATGCATTAGTTTTGTCTCAGTAATTTATTGTTTATGATTCATGGTTTATATTGTTATATGATTTGATTTTTTGTTTGGTTGAGTCCGGAATCAATCCGATTTGCATTCATTTCTAAAGCTATATTAGGGTTTTCAATACGAAAAAGTTGTTTATCCCTGATTCTAAGTAGCATAATTGTGGGTAGTGCTTGTAGTAATATATCCTACTAGTCACAAGTGAATCATAACTTTTATTAAAAAGGATTAGTGCTTTTTGATGCGTGTCGTAGGTGCAATCAAATTAATATCTATTTCCACTCAATTAAAAATAATATAATGGAAGTCAAGTTCGTTCCCACGAGGAGCAAGAGATTCTAGTTGTAAAAATTGTCACGAAAGGGGGGTAAAAAACAAAAGAAAATAAACAAAGCAATTAAAAGATAAAGTTGAAAGCAATAAGAGAGACAAGATCAAGGAATTATTCTTCGTTGCAAAACAATGATTAAAGTTATGTTCTTTTCTACTTGTTATTAGTCACAAATTACCACCAACCGTAGGTAAAGCAGCTAGATCAGTGCTAAACCCCTAAATCCCTTGTATCACCGGATACGGAAGTTCTCGACTACCGGATTCTATTTACCAAACCACCTAGTAGTAGATCACTCTAGATGTAATTTAAATAAACGCATTAAGATTTATGAACTTATTAGGTTAATATTAGTAGTTAGACTCTTAGATCAAGGTCTACTTGCTAACGTTGTTTTCACACACAATTGCTCCACGGAATCCCTCCGCAAGGTCTCGTGTTTGCTACTTATGTAAAGAGTCAAGAAACGATTACTTATCTCCTAACTTTCACTAGCTTTAGATCAAATCAACAAATCAATTTAGCGTGCACTCTAAACAACCTATCAATCATGAATGAATGAATAAACATTCCTATTAGTAAAAACAATCGATAATCATGTGAAAAACCTCAAGATAGAATTGAAACAAAACTCAAATCACATATTAAGAACTAGGAATTCATCCTCAATCAATAAGAAAATTAGCTACTCATGTTTTTGAAATTCACACAAATAATAATTAAAAGGAGAATTTTCAAGAGTTCACACAAATAATTAAAAGAAGAATTTTCAAAAGCAAAAACACAAGTGTTGTGTGTGTAGAGAGATGTGTAAAAGATGTAGAAAACTTCTCTATTTATAGGCTTCAATATTCTCCAAATCTTCCAAGGAATAGAATCCTTTTCCTTTAGCAATTCAATTTCCAAATTCAAGTCTTTCTCTTCTTCCATCTTCTCTTTCCAAGTTTGAGCCCAATTCTCCATCCAATTCCTAGTCCAAGTCTTCACACCCATGAGAGAAATCCATAGAAAATTATGGAATTTTTGGCTCGCCGGAAAACTGGTATTATGGCCGGAAACCGGCCGGAAAACGCCACCGCCGGCCACCTGAAAATTTCTCAGTCAATGGTATATTCGACGGAATATTCCGTCGATCCACCGTTATGACTAACGGTCAAAAAGGGTCAACCGTCAGTCAACTGTTAGTCAATCAGGTCAAACCAGATGGTGAGTCAGCTTCTGAGTCAGTCTTGCTGAGCTTACTCGTCTTACTCGGCTGTGCTGGATCGGTCATTTCAGACACTGAGTCGACTTTCCGGAATAGAGAACCGGCCGAGTCTTGGCTATTTACAGGACTTCCCGGCCAATTTCAGGCCTCATTTCTCTTCAATTCCTGCACACCTAACACACATCTAGTTATAGGCATTCAATCATTCCATTCTGCATCAATTATGTATTCCGATTTCACCACATCCTTGAAAATCAACACCTCCATCTTGAATTCAAAGCTAACACAAATCGAACCATCTGCACTCTTCTCAATTCGGATCACCACCAGAGACCTCTGTTACTCGAATCCCCACCATCATCATTACCTTGCAGAGATCGAATCATCATAACCCCAATCCTACCTGTTAATCGATAGCAGCAACAAATCTGACTAATTCATTGCCATCTCTGATATCAATCGAAACCCATTTATCGATTCCACAGCAATAGCCATCTCCATCTCAGTGCAACTCCATTTCACTCCCCATTAAAATCACAGACCCATCTGAGCAATAACACCATTAACGACATCAGCTACAGAACCCATCTCCGACCACAAAACCCATTCGATTCGTCAATTCCATCTTCATCGTTTCATCACAGCAGATCGAGCAACTTCTTCTCCATCTCTTTCCAACAGAAATCAACAGCATCTGATTTCTTGGATCGACAACGCCATCTCCCTGAGCTTCAATAGCAGCGTCAAAGACCACCACCATTTCCTGACTCCATCTCTGAGAACACTAATAGCAGCTCGTTCTTCAAACCCATCTCCAATTTGCAGTGACCAAAACCATGACTTGCTCGATTAACATCTTCTGCCACAATTTCTCAATCTCTCTTTATAACTCTCGATCTATTCTCTCTCTTGACTGCAACAACCCCTTTCTTCATCTCGATTTCCTTCTCAGTTCTCTGAACCATCGATAGCAACACCATCACCTTTTTGTATTTCTCATCAACATTTCCTCTCGATCAACAGCGGTAGCCATGGCTGTTTTCTTTCTCACTTTCAGGTGGAGCAGAAAATAAGAGAATGATTGAGAAAGAGAATTCTCTTCTCGATTTAGGGTTGTGTAATGAATGGGGCGGATTCAGACACCCCAGCATTTGAGATAAGGGTTACCCCACTGATAAGGACCACCCCACTTATTAGATAAGGGATACCCCAGGGATAATTACACCCTCTGATAAATGATAAGGGGTAGCCTGATGACAACCCCCCTTAGCCTTGGTGGGCCTGGTTTTAGTACTCCTCCAAATTGGGTTGCCCCTTAACCTCAATCGGGCTCCATATATCAATCGCCTGTAAAATGACCTTTTTGCCCTTTTGGCTCAAATTGGGTGATTTCTTCTTCTTTTCCTCCGTGCGACTCCAAAGTAGCTATAAAACTCAAAACAAGCGTAAAATACATAATTTACAAGAAAATAACAAAGAAAGCATAAACAATAGATAATAAATAGGATGTATTCTACACCCTATCAAATTCCCCCACACTTAGACTTTGCTAGTCCTCGAGCAAATCAAACTAAAAACTCACAACTTCAAAGCGTTCAAGCGTCCCAAGCATCCAAAAAGTTATGAGGACATAGAGTTTCTGCATGCTAGTAATAAGAAGTTAGAAATACTAAAGAACATATTCTCATTCTTAAATGTTGAGTGAGAAATAACCACACCATAATGAGAGAACGCGTGTTTGAGAAACGATCAATAAGCATTTCGCCTCGACTTCGCCTCACCAAAAAGGATTTTATGATAATTGCACTCAAAAAAGACGGCTTTTTTATGGTTCTCACATGTGTGCAGGTAGGAATGAAGAGAGAATTCCTGCAACACGTTGAATGGTGGGAAGGACAACTTCCGAAATATTTTTAAAAACCCACATCTTTTAACATTTTGAAAAACCATTTTTCTGACGATCTCTAAGAAAGGAAATCAACCATTTTTATCGAGGATGAGATTACTTACTCACCTTCACATCCGATCGCCAATTATGATAACACCACTCTCACGGCATCCAATAGAAACGTCTTCCGCTCCTCGTCTTGATCTTCTTGGTCTTCGTCTTCGGTTTCAACTATTGATGATAAACTCTCGAATTTCATAAATCTTCGACAATTTATAACCTTTACCTTAATAATCCTTGTCGCTTGAAACTTCCTTATAGATTTTCCTTCCCCACGGCTCATTAAATAAAAATAAGAACAAATATTTCTCTTTTTTTTTTTTATCTTTTTATCTTTTTTTTTTTTTTTTTAAACAAAACAAGAGAAATTAAATACAACCATGGCCGTGCGAGAAGTATTTTACCGCTTGATTCTTCACAACTTGTATCGTTTTGAAATCATAAACTTCAAAAATTCTCACCTTTTAATTTTCTTCGCTCTTGTGAATAAGTCTTCATACTTGAATATAAAATTACCTCATTGTATTGTAAGTCCTCAACATATATGTAAAAATCTGCTCTTTGTATGTTGCTTTACTTGAATTTGAAATTTGCTCTTTTTCTCGTTCCGTTGCTTGTAAACCTTAAACTTTTCCAACTTTCCTTGTAGATTTTGATGTCGCTCCTTGTTGATGATGATTGTGTTTCTATGGATCCGTTGTTGTCGCGAGAATGGTGCTAACTGCAAATCGAACTACAAGAAGGAAGCTTTCATCTATAGACGTCACCCTCATGATTGACAAAATTAGCACTCAAGAGATCAAAGAGTAGTGCTTCTATTGGTGGGAGGTTGGGTAGCTCACCATTCTACCCGGAATTTACTTACGGTGACACACACTCAAAAGAAAGCTCTTTAGTAGATGGAAAAATTTCTGGTCGGTGCCTCACATGATATGAATACGGGTAGTCTCCACTAATGATTGATCAGCAACTCTAATAATGCATTTCTCCCTGCACCAAATTCGCATCACCGGCATGATTAAATCCATTATTTAACACTCTAACAAGCAAGAAATCCGAATGTAGTTCTCTAACACTTCCAAGTTCAATTATGTCGGTCAAAATATCTATGTAAACATACCTAGAAGTATGCTAGGGACTCTAAAATCTTTAAAAGTTGGAGGTTTTATGTAAAATTTTTTTTTTAAAAAATTTTTTTAATTTTTTTGTAATAATTTTTTTTTTAAAAACATGCTTAACCACTCCCCCACACTTAAACCTTACATTGTCCTCAATGTAATTGAATCCTCCTAGTAAAGTCAAGGTGGGAAATTTTAACATGATATGGAATAAGAAAAAGAAATAAAAAAAAAGCAAAAGGATAAGAAATACAAAACCTATGGGTTGCCTCCCATTAAACGCTTGTTTTAAAGTCGACGGCCCGACTTAGCTCTTGCGGCACATTACTCCTCCAGAGGGAGTGCATCTCCAAATGAAAGTTCATCAAAATTCACATAAGCGATGTTCTCATAGTATGGCTTCAATCTATGGCCGTTGACTTTGGAAACCGAATTGTCTCTAAGACTAGTAATTTCAATCGCACCATGAGGAAAAACATTAGTAACAACATATGGTCCAATCCAACGGGACCTTAACTTTCCAGGAAATAGTTTAAGGCGAGAATGATATAAAAGGACTTTTTGTCCCACGATGAAGCTTTTACGAGAAATCATCTTGTCATGAAAAAGCTTGGTCTTTTCCTTGTAAATCCGGGCACTCTCGTAAGCATCATTAATTATCTCCTCTAACTCATTTAGTTGTAACTTCCTTTGTTTCCCCGCTTCATCATACTCCATGTTGAATTTCTTTATCGCCCAATAAGCCTTATGTTCAAGTTCAACCGGAAGATGACAAGCCTTGCCATAAACCAACCGATATGGAGACATACCAATCGGTGTCTTATACGCCGTTCTATACGCCCAAAGTGCATCATTGAGCTTAAAGCTCCAATCTTTCCTCGTGGTATTCACCGTTTTCTCAAGAATGGACTTGATCTCACGATTTGAAATTTCCGCTTGTCCACTAGTTTGTGGATGGTAAGGCGTACCAATTTTGTGTGTTATGTTGTACTTCTTGAGGAGAGCGTGGAAAGCCTTCTTGAAATGTGAGCCTCCATCGCTTATCACCACTCTTGGTGTTCCATGCCTATTGAATATGTTTTCCCTTAAAAAATCACAAACAACTTGAGAGTCATTAGTTTTGGTGGCTCTAGCCTCCACCCATTTCGAAACATAATCTCGGAAGAAGTATATAAAAGTTTCCATTCGAATTGACAAAAGGACCCATAAAATCGATACCCCACACATCAAAAATCTCAACGGCGAGAATTGGTGTGAGAGGCATTTGATTTCGAGCACCTAGATTGCCCGTTCGTTGACATCTATCACACGATTTACAAAAAACATATGAATCTTCAAACAAGGTGGGCCAATAAAATCCACTCTCGAGAACTTTGAGAGCGGTGCGTTTAGAACCAAAGTGGCCACCACAAGCAAAAGTGTGGCAAAAGGAGAGAATGGATTGAAATTCGGAATTAGGCACGCACCTTCGCATTATTTGATCAACCCCATATTTCCATAAGTATGGTTCATCCCACACATATTGCTTAGCTACCTTCTTAAGTTTCATCTTTTGGAAATTAGACATTGTACTAGGTACTTTCCTTGTCACCAAGTAATTCACTATATCCGCATACCAAGGTGTTGATTCTTCCATGGAGAAAAGTTGTTCGTCCAGGAAAGCGGTCATGTAATGGAAGTTCCTCTTGAGACATAACAAGTCTACTAAGATGATCCGCAACGGTATTCTCCACACCCCTCTTATCACGAATTTCTATTTCGAACTCTTGTAACAATAGGATCCACCGGATTAATCTTGGCTTAGCTTCTTTCTTCTTTATTAAGTGCCTTAGTGCGGCATGATCGGAATACACAATAACCTTTGTACCCACCAAGTATGATCGAAATTTTTCCAACGCAAAAACTATAGCCAATAACTCCTTTTCCGTGGTAGAATAATTGATTTGTGCATCATTAAGGGTCCTAGATGCATAATAGATAACATGGGACAACTTGTCCACTCTTTGACCCAAAACGGCTCCAACCGCATAATCACTAGCATCACACATTAATTCAAACGGAAGATTCCAATCCGGTGATTTGATAATTGGCGCACTTGTCAACATTTCCTTCAATTTGTCAAAAGCATCCTTGCATTCCTTGTTAAAATCGAAAGGTACCTCCTTTTGTAATAACTTGCACATCGGCATGGAGATTTTGGAGAAATCCTTGATAAACCGCCTATAGAAACCTGCATGGCCAAGAAAAGAACGAATTTCCCTCACCGAAGTGGGATATTGTAAGTTTCTTATTAAATCTATCTTTGACTTGTCCACTTCGAGCCCTCGAGAGGACACAATGTGACCAAGTACTATGCCGTGGTTTACCATAAAGTGACATTTATCCCAATTAAGGACAAGGTTTGTGTCTATGCATCGTTTAAGAACTAGTTCAAGGTTGTTTAAACATCCATCAAAAGAATTGCCATAAACACTAAAGTCATCCATAAATACCTCGATGATGCGCTCCACATAATCCGAGAATATACTCACCATGCATCTTTGAAAAGTAGTCGGCGCATTGCAAAGGCCGAACGGCATCCGTCTATATGCAAACGTTCCAAACGGACAAGTGAAAGTGGTCTTCTCTTGGTCCTCGGTGCAATAACAATTTGATTGTATCCCGAATAACCATCCAAGAAACAATAATAAGAATGCCCCGCTAACCGCTCCAACATTTGATCAATGAAAGGTAAAGGAAAGTGATCCTTTCGGGTTGCGGAATTAAGCTTTCTATAGTCAATGCACACTCTCCAACCGGTTTGAACTCTTGTAGGAACAAGTTCATCGTCTTGATTTCGAACAACCGTGACTCCGGACTTCTTTGGTACCACTTGTACCGGACTAACCCACTTGCTATCGGAAATTGGGTAGATTACCCCCACACTTAGCAATTTGAGTATCTCTTTTTTCACAACCTCCATCATGGGAGGATTAAGCCGACGTTGAGCATCACGTACCGGCTTCACGTTCTCTTCCATTAGAATCCTATGCATGCACATGGATGGACTAATGCCTTTGATGTCCGCAATTGTCCACCCAATAGCCGTTTTGTGCTCTCTCAAGACTCTAAGCAAACGGTCTTCTTGTACCGGTGTGAGGTTCTTTGCAATAATCACCGGAAGCTCATCTCCATCTCCCAAGAAAGCATACTTCAAATGGTAGGAAGTGGCTTCAATTATAGTTTGGGCGCCTTCACAACAGATGGTACAAGTATTTCATCATTCACGGGTAGAGAAATATATGAAACATTACCCTTTTTAGCTTCTTGCAATGTCGCCAAAGCACCACACATCTCCACCAATTCCTTGGAGATTTCAACATCCAAGTTAGACAAGCCATGGACGTCCAATTCAATACTCTTTTGCAACACCACATCAAGTTCATCCTCTTGGTTCAATTCCACCATTTGTTGTGCTAATGAATCAACCACATCAATGGAGTAAACGGAGTGCACATCACTTGGGTAACGCATGGCTTCAAATATATTAAAGTGTATTATCTCCTTGTCGAATTCCATAGTGAGTGTACCCTTATCAACATCAATCTTCGTCTTTGCGGTCTTCATAAATGGCCTCCCAAGAAGTAAAGAAGTAGATGACCGGTTCTCATTGTTATCCATATCCACCACAAAGAAGTCCACCGGAAAAATAAGCTCATTTACTTGCACTAGCACGTCTTCTACAAGACCCTTTGGATATATGTTAGACTTGTTCGCTAATTGGATAATAACTCTCGTCTCTTTCAAAGGTCCAAGATTCAAGGAATCATATATATCAGCCGACATCACACTAATGGAAGCACCCAAGTCAAGTAAAGCATGTTCAAACCTTTGCTTACCAATAGTAATTGGCACCGTAAAACCACCGGGATCCGTGCACTTTGTAGGCATCTTCTTCAATAGCATAGCCGACGCACTCTCGCCAACTTTAGTAATTTCATTATCAAGCAACCTATCCTTCTTGATGCATAATTCCTTCATGAACTTGGCATACCTTGGAATTGTCTTGATGGCCTCAATGAATGGGATGTTGATTTCAATCTTCTTGAAGATATCCATAAGTGCCTTGTCTTGAGCTTCTTTCTTGGATTTAGCAAAACGACTAGGAAAAGGAGGTGGAGTAGTGAAAGTAGAAACCGGTTCCTTGGATTGGTCGGTTGGTGTGGAATTCTCCTTTGGTGCGGCTTCCTCCTTGTCTTTGACTACCTCTTCAATAGCTTCTTCATGATGACTTGGACCCTCCACTTGTCTTCCACTTCTTAAAGTAACCGCATTAACATTCTCTCTTGGATTCACAAATGGTTGTGAAGGAAGTTTTGTGGATGCTTGAGATTTTAATAAGTTCACATCGGTCGCCAATTGTCCCATTTGAGTTTGTAAATCCTTGATGGCCGAATCGGTCTTTTGTTGATTTTGTTGAAACAATGACGTAATACCTTGCATCATGACATTAAGCTTATCATCTATTGAAGATCCTTGTTCCTTCACGTGAGGTTGGAATTGTTGAGAACCACCTTGTTGTTGAGGTTGGAAACGTGATTGTTGAAAACCTCCTTGTTGCGCATATGGATTAGGAGCGCAGCTTGCTTGTTTGCATAACTAAAGTTAGGATGATCCTTCCACCCGGGATTATAGGTATTGGAGTATGGATCGTACCTTGGCCTTTGATTTGGATATAAAGCATTTACTTGTTCGGTCTCACCATCCGGAATAATTACCGCGGCCATCCTTTGCATCATTATCTCCATGTTACTCATCCTTTGATCAAGATGTGATGATGAATCACTAACTTCATGCACTCGCCTAACCATTGGTTCATCCCTTGTGTAGAATTGTTGCGAGTTTGCCGCCATACTTTCAATCAACTCGGTAGCTTGGGTCACCGTCTTGTTCACTAGTGCACCACCACCCGCGGCATCAAGAAGAGACCTATCACTTGGGTTGAGAGCTTCGTAGAAGTATTGGAGTATCATAACGTCACTAAATTGATGGTGTGGACAGCTTGCCACCAACCTCTTATATCGCTCCCAACATTCATACAACGACTCTCCCACATATTGTTTCAATCCACAAATCTCCTTGCGAATTTGAGTAGCTTTGGATGCGGGAAAATATCTCTCGAGGAAAAGTTTCTTCATCCCATTCCATGTTGTGATACTTCCGGAAGGTAAATAATATAACCATTCCTTAGCATTGCCCGCCAAAGAAAACGGGAAAGTTTTCAACATTGCTCCATCCGCATTAGTCTCCGGTGGAAGCATAGCCATAACTATGGTATAGAAGTCCATAAGATGTTTGTTTGGGTCCTCATTCACCATGCCATGGAACTTTGGTAACTCTCTAATCAACCCAGGCTTGATCTCGAAGGTTGAGTTAGTTTGGATACACCATTGTTGTGTATCAAGCCTGTGAGAAGCTAGGTCCTTGAGTGTACGTTCAGCCATTGTTTCTTCCTCTTTATCCGAATCCGTGAATTCACTTGATGAAGAAGGAGGAAGTGGAGTGTTAACCGCTCGAATGAAATCCTTTAGTTGAGTGCCGGATCGAAGACGTATTGGACTCGGTCTGCCCTCTTTAAACATTCACCAAAGGTATAGCACCTGAAACAAGATTCTCAAAAACTAAGTTAGATACGGTATAGAATCTAACAAAGCAAGAATAAAGCAAAAACAAAAACAAAAACAACTAAGAATCGCCCGTTGCTCCCAATGCAGCGCCAAAATTTGCTGCGTGTCGTAGGTGCAATCAAATTAATATCTATTTCCACTCAATTAAAAATAATATAATGGAAGTCAAGTTCGTTCCCACGAGGAGCAAGAGATTCTAGTTGTAAAAATTGTCACGAAAGGGGGTGTAAAAAACAAAAGAAAATAAACAAAGCAATTAAAAGATAAAGTTGAAAGCAATAAGAGAGACAAGATCAAGGAATCATTCTTCGTTGCAAAAGAATGATTAAAGTTATGTTCTTTTCTACTTGTTATTAGTCACAAATTACCACCAACCGTAGGTAAAGCAGCTAGATCAGTGCTAAACCCCTAAATCCCTTGTATCACCGGATACGGAAGTTCTCGACTATCGGATTCTATTTACCAAACCACCTAGTAGTAGATCACTCTAGATGTAATTTAAATAAACGCATTAAGATTTATGAACTTATTAGGTTAATATTAGTAGTTAGACTCTTAGATCAAGGTCTACTTGCTAACGTTGTTTTCACACACAATTGCTCCACCAATCCCTCCAAGGTCTCGTGTTTGCTACTTATGTAAAGAGTCAAGAAACGATTACTTATCTCCTAACTTTCACTAGCTTTAGATCAAATCAACAAATCAATTTAGCGTGCACTCTAAACAACCTATCAATCAATCATGAATGAATAAACATTCCTATTAGTAAAAACAATCGATAATCATGTGAAAAACCTCAAGATAGAATTGAAACAAAACTCAAATCATATATTAAGAACTAGGAATTCATCCTCAATCAATAAGAAAATTAGCTACTCATGTTTTTGAAATTCACACAAATAATAATTAAAAGGAGAATTTTCAAGAGTTCACACAAATAATTAAAAAGAAGAATTTTCAAAAGCAAAAACACAAGTGTTGTGTGTGTAGAGATGTGTAAAAGATGTAGAAAACTTCTCTATTTATAGGCTTCAATATTCTCCAAATCTTCCAAGGAATAGAATCCTTTTCCTTTAGCAATTCAATTTCCAAATTCAAGTCTTTCTCTTCTTCCATCTTCTCTTTCCAAGTTTGAGCCCAATTCTCCATCCAATTCCTAGTCCAAGTCTTCACACCCATGAGAGAAATCCATAGAAAATTCTGGAATTTTTGGCTCACCGGAAAAGCGGTATTATGGCCGGAATCCGTCACCGCCGCCACCGAAAATTTCTCCGTCAATGGTATATTCGACGGAATATTCCGTCGATCCACCGTTATGACTAACGGTCAAAAGGGTCAACCGTCGTCAATCGTTAGTCAATCGGTCAAACCGGATGGTGAGTCGGCTCTCGAGTCGGGTCTTTGCCGAGCTTACTCGTCTTACTCATTTGTGGCCGGATCGGTCATTTTGGTACACCGAGTCGACTTTAGGAATAGAGAACCTACGAGTCTTGGCTATTTACAGACTTCAGGCCAATTTCAGGCCTCATTTCTCTTCAATTCCTGCACACCTAACACACATCTAGTTATAGGCATTCAATCATTCCATTCTGCATCAATTATGTATTCCGATTTCACCACATCCTTGAAAATCAACACCTCCATCTTGAATTCAGGCTAACACAAATCGAACCATCTGCACTCTTCTCAATTCGGATCACCACCAGAGACCTCTCGTTACTCGAATCCCCACCATCATCATTACCTTGCAGAGATCGAATCATCATAACCCCAATCCTACACGTTAATCGATATAAAGAACAAACTGCTAATTCATTGCCATCTCGATATCAATCGAAACCCATTTATCGATTCCACGCCATGACCCATCTCCATCTCGGTGCAACTCCATTTCACTCCCCATTAAAATCACAGCACCCATCTCGAGCAATAACACCATTAACGACATCGGCCTACGTAACCCATCTCCGACCACAAAACCCATTCGATTCGTCAATTCCATCTTCATCGTTTCATCACAGATCAGACGAGCAACTTCTTCTCCATCTCTTTCCAACAGAAATCAACAGCATCTGATTTCTTGGATCGACAACGCCATCTCCCTGAGCTTCAATAGCAGCGTCAAAGACCACCACCATTTCCTGACTCCATCTCTGAGAACACTAACAGCAGCTCGTTCTTCAAACCCATCTCCAATTTGCAGTGACCAAAACCATGACTTGCTCGATTAACATCTTCTGCCACAATTTCTCAATCTCTCTTTATAACTCTCGATCTATTCTCTCTCTTGACTGCAACAGCCCCTTTCTTCATCTCGATTTCCTTCTCAGTTCTCTGAACCATCGATAGCAACACCATCACCTTTTTGTATTTCTCATCAACATTTCCTCTCGATCAACAGCGGCAGCCATGGCTGTTTTCTTTCTCACTTTCAGGTGGAGCAGAAAATAAGAGAATGATTGAGAAAGAGAATTCTCTTCTCGATTTAGGGTTGTGTAATGAATGGGGCGGATTCAGACACCCCAAAGATTTGAGATAAGGGTTACCCCACCGATAAGGACCACCCCACTTATTAGATAAGGGATACCCTGTGGATAATTACACCCTCGATAAATGATAAGGGGTACCCGATGACAACCCCCTTAGCCTTGATGGGCCTGGTTTTAGTACTCCTCCAAATTGGGTTGCCCCTTTACCTCAACTGGGCTCCATATATCAATCGCCTGTAAAATGACCTTTTTGCCCTTTTTGGCTCAAATTGGGTGATTTCTTCTTCTTTTCCTCCGTGCGACTCCAAAGTAGCTATAAAACTCAAAACAAGCGTAAAATACATAATTTACAAGAAAAATAACAAAGAAAGCATAAACAATAGATAATAAATAGGATGTATTCTACACCCTATCACTTTTACACGTTCGTTTGCATTGATTATTCTTATTCCATATAACTTATTGCTTTTAGGGAGTTAAACTTGATTGTGCTTTTACACGTTAGGTTGCTTTATAGGAAGAATTCACATATACATCTTTTAATGTGGTTGTGATGAAATCAGGGAATTAGCGGGATAGTCTTGCGATCAAGGTATCCTAGGACTTTTAGTAAATGAGAGATTAAAATACCAATTCTAGTCATTGATGAAAATACATGTTTGTGAATGATACTATCCCGTGACCAATATCTTCTCCTTATTGATTATTCAAATTATTTTATTTCTTTCAATTATTTTTATTGCTTTGTTAAAACAAAAATTCCCCCCTTGGTTACTAAGAAACTGAAATTTTATAACAACAAAAGCCTCTCTGTGGGAACGAACTCTTTCTTACCACGTACTTCATTTATATTTAGTAGAGTGAGAAAGTGGAATTATTTTTGCTCGGCTGACAACCGATCAATGAGCATGTTAATCAAAGCAAAGAAAAGGTGGTCGAGGCAGTCGAGGTGGAGGTAAAAAAGGTGGTCGTGGTAGGTACAAGTGATAAGAGTGGTCATCTGGAACAAGTGCTCGAGGTGGACGTGGTGGAGGTAAAAAGACTTCAATTCAAGGTGGCAGTAGAAGAGGTAAAAAAGCTAGAGTTGTAGAAGAGGTTGTGGAAGAGGAAAAAGAGGACGATGATTTGGATGCGTTTTTGCGCTCGGATTTGGACGAGGAACTAGTGAATGACTAATGGAGATGTAGTGGCTTTTTAGTGTTTTACTTCATGGATTTTCTATTATCTAAGAATTTGTCTATTTACTATTTTCGTTGTTCGGTTATGGATTTGGACGGATGAATTTTTATAACTTTGCATTTACGAATGAATATTAGTCTTTCCATTTGTATAATCTAAGAACAATGATGAAAAAATCTACATTGTTGAAATTTTTGAGCACTTTCGGCTGGGTCGATGCTTCAAATAACCTAGCCGGAAATGCATATAATTGTTGTTAAAAAAAACTTGCACATGTTTTCGGTTAGGAACTCTCGGCCTTTACACTACAAGCGATTAGGAAATCCAACCGTAACGCCTTTACGACTAGGAAAAACCTAGCCGTATATTACTCTGATAACCCAAAAACAAATTGACTTCTAGTTATGGCTAGATATCCAGGCCGTGTTTCTGTGTCACGGTTAGGACTCCAAACCGTAATTCTGACATAAAGTAACAACTTTGGTTTATGGCGTGAATTCCTAGTCGTAAATCTAACACACCACAAAACCGGCTTGCCCGACCTTTCGATTTCCTGGCCGTAACCTGAGAACGGTTAGAAACAATATCCATAATTTTACGGTTGGGAAAGACCTGGCCGTATATTACTCTGATAACCCATAAAGAAATTGACTCCTAGTTACGGCTAGCTATCCAGGCCATTTAGATGTGTCACGGTTAGGACTCCAAACCGTAATTCTGACATAAAGTAAAAACTCTGGTTTAAGGCCTTAATTCCTAGCCGTAAATCTGAACCACCACAAAACCTATAGTTTTATACTTAATTACAGCTTGGTCGACCTATCGATTTCCTAGCTGTAAACACCTATAATTTCCTTTTGTACCACATCATATCGGCTAGTTTTTTGAATTTTGAAAAATAGATCCGTTTGAAGTTTGATCTAAAAGGTTTCTAGCTGTTCAACAACTTATTTAAACTTGAAATAACTCCACCTCCATATGACCACCAATTCCAAATCAAAATCACACCTTTTACATTAATAATCCCCACCAAACCCCTACAAACTCAATGCAATGTACTCAAAGGATAAGCCCAACTTTACTTTGGAAGAAGACTTATCTCTTTGCAAAAATTTTGTACTATGCTATCCAAAGAGGGGAGAAGAACGAAGGAAAGGTGGTTTAGCCAGTCAATCGTATTGGAGTAAGATTTTTGAATTTTTTTGTAGTGAAACAGGTAACACTAATAACCGTGATGGCATTGAATTGTATCTCCGATTTGCAGACATACGCAAAAAAGTGGAAGAATATACGGCTTTACTTCGTATATGCAAGCAACTTCGACTTAAAGGTGAGACTGATGATGAAGTCGTAGCTCAAGCTAAGAAGGAATGGAGAAAATGGAAAGGTTATAATTTAAACTTCGAAGCTCAATTCACCATCATCAAAGACTTCTTGATACATCAAAACGGATGTTATTAAAACCAACTTTGTAATGGGGATCTATTAAGTATGTAATGAGTTTTATTGTGGTCTAATTAATGAAAGTATTACTAATTTTCAATCGTAGTATGTATTCAAAATTTCTAAAACATGTTGAAACTCAAAATTTCTTAACTCACATATTCATTTACGGATGGGAAAATTGCCTTCTAAAACATGTTAACCCAGCCGTAATACAGACTCAAGTGATTATGGGCAAAAAAATAGCCAAAAGTTCTTCACTTCCCATTCGTTATCCATATTCACGGCTGGGAGATCCTCAGTTTCCAACCGTACTTACCTATTTACTACTGGTTCGACACATTTTCCGTGACGTAATGTGTACAAAACTCGCATTTTGCTCACGATTTTTAATGGATTTGAATATATAAAATTGCTGTTTGGAGTTGATTACAAGGTTTTCCCGAGTATTGTGACGAAGGGTTTCATCATTTTTCTTCAAAATTTTTTCAAAAAAATTTCACCAGAATTACCCTTTTTCCTTCTTCAAAAAAATCCAAAACAAATCAAGTTTTGATTTGCAAAAGATTAATCATTTGATTAGTCTAATCCAGTAACTAATACTGATTAGTTAGCTTAATTATTTCAATTAACACTAATCAAATTGAAGGTAGATTAGGTATTACAAAAAAACATTAGATAAGGGATTCTATGAATTATTATTTCATGACCCTATACTCTGACCTCAAAAAATCCCAAATTGCTTAAAATCCTAATAATAGAATTCTGAAAAAGGGTTGTATTAGATGAGATTTTGGACTAAACTGTATTTTTTCCTTCTACAATTTTTTTTTTATTAGAAAGAAATTTATTGAATATGCCGAATTACTTAGAGTTATTACAAGAAAGAAAACAAAACAAAGAAAAGCATTAAAATGTAGAACCACCAACATCGAAAGGGACATGATGCGGTGTTGGACACGCATATGTTACCTCATTAAAAACCTTGCCGAGGAGATTGGCGAAGGAAAAGAGTACAACGCGATAAGTCCTAACAGATATAATAGTCCTAAGCATACGGGAGTAACCAATACAATAGGGGAATTTCAGAGATCTAGGAATGCTTCGTGCTCTATCGGTACCCAAAGAGATGTCTTCTAATACTGGCGATATGTTAGATTCCACAAACAAGTTGTTGGAAATGAGCATCGTTGCTCGAGATAGCGCTATCAAGATGGATTCCTGAGCCCTTCAAGCAAGAATGATAGAAGTGTCACGTCGTCCTGTCCAGGAAGGGGTCCTGCTAATCGAGGATTCAATTGGTGAGTGTTGAGGTTGCATATTCAATAAAACACCGCCTTTGGGATCACCAGCCCAAAAAGAAACCAGGGAAACATAGCCAACATTGATTTCAACATCATGATGGTTCAAAAGAGCCTTCATTTTCCTAGTCAAACAAGAAACCCATAAGTAGATTAAGTTACAAACTAACATCACATAGATACAGAACATATCAGATATGGATGGTAACATTAAATTTAAATGCAAAACACCAAATATAAGAGAAGGGAAAGCAAGATTAAAGCTAGATAATCTAACCTTGAAAAAGCAGAGAAAAAACATGTTATGGAGTAAACTAACTAAAGGCAGTAAGCTAGTAATATAGAAATAACAAGATGCAATAGTTAAAATCAACAAAAAAAGTCAAATGACCCACTGTACAGGGAGATGAACAAATAACAATCAAATCTAAGTTTCTTTTCACATAAAATCCCAGTACAAGAACCCAATTTATAAAACCCTTAACTATTGATTTTGTTTTATTAAGTATATCTAAGGTCCCTAGGCTAAGTGACCAACTGATAATTTAATAACTTCCAAACAATCTCAGCAAGCTCCCAAAATTAATCCAAGACGATATTCCTAATGATGCAGAAACAGGATGATCAAACCTACGTATGCTAAAGGCAAAAACCACTATTGAACTTGAATAACAACAGATAATCTTTAAGAAGTTAAAAGAATAATGGCCACTGTATAGCCCCAAATCTAATCCTGTTCAACGATTTTTTTTAGTGAACTTGAAATGAAGTCATCTTGCGCCTTAGTCCTGACCACCAACAAAATTTTGAAGACCCTTCTTTGCTTGCAAAAAAAAGAGGCACCCAACAGACCAGAAAAAAAAACAAGGAGGAAAATTAGAGGAAGAAACCAAGAGAAAGAAATAGCTAGCCTTCGAGCTTTACAGGTCAGAGGATCAGAGGTCTAGACCTGGCCATAATTGCATAGATGTGACGACAAAACAACAAAAAAATGAGAAGAAGAAAACAAGGAAAACTTAGACACCACTAGAGAGAAAAAATTGGAAACATCCAAAAACCCCTAACAAGCAAGGAATAATGAGAAAAAAAGAAAAGATGTTATCACTCTAGGCAAATACAAAAAACCAACGAATAGACTTTTCCTATCTACAACTAAATCTCACATTGGAAGGTCATCTGACACAAGACCATTTTGAAATACAAGAATGTTGAGCCCCTTCAAAATGGTCACAGGTTGAACCGGCCTCGGTGGTATCTAGTAACACTCTAAATTGTCAGGGCAGACGCGTGGCAATGACGTACAACTCGTACTGTTCATACTAAAGTTAAGTACCGGGAAAGTAACAGTTCATTGTCGAGGCACGTTTATAAACCTCAAAATTCCAAAATTACCCTTATCTGTGAAGCGTACTCTTTTAATTTTGCAGTGGCAAGAGGAGTAAATTAATGTCAAAATCATGGTTAATTTTATCAACCTCTGTAACTAGATACGTATATCATCATCTCCGTTAATCTAGCAAGAAAAAAAGTTTGGACAAAAACTTTCACACTTCACTCCCCTCTTCTCTCTCTCTTCTGCAACTTGTTTTTGCGTCAAATCTCCCGCGAAAGGTAGAGTTTCAGTAGATCTGGGAGAGTTAAAGAGTAGATCCGTTGAAAACCGTAACCCTTAAAAACCCTCTTTTGAGAAATGGAAGAGGCATTAGAAATGGCGAGATCAAAGGATACTAAAGAGAGAATGGCTGGAGTTGAAAGAGTTCATTCATTATTAGAAGCATCTAGAAAAAGCATGACATCAATGGAAATTACTAGTTTGGTTGATTGTTGTTTAGATCTTTTGAAAGATAATAACTTTAGGGTTTCACAAGGTGCTTTACAAGCATTAGCTTTTGCTGCTGTATTATCTGGTGAACATTTGAAATTACATTTCAATTCACTTGTTCCTGCTGTTGTTGAGAGATTAGGTGATGCTAAACAACCTGTAAGGGATGCTGCTCGTAGTCTTCTACTTACTCTCATGGAGGTAATTTCAAAATTTTCCATTTAAAATTAGATTTGGATATTCAATTTCACATGAATGTGGTGCATTTAAAATTATCCCATGTGAAAATCGCTGATTTTGGTTAATTTGCACTAATTTGATGGGTTGGTCCAATAATGTTATGTCTTGAAGTAGTTGATCTTGTTGTCCATAGTACAGCTAGGAATACGTTTCTTTGTTAGTTTTGGTCGTACTTTCAAAGAAATTTTCTGGGGTGACCATCCAAGTTCCTTTCCAGTGTCTATTTTCTTCCCGTTATTTACTGGAGAAATGGTGTTTGTATGGTGAAGGTTCATTTTGTCCCACGTGACATGTATTGCTAAATGCACCTTTCAAAAGATAGGTTAATAGATAAGTTAATGTTACCAAAAGATAGGGCTTGCTTCCTGTGGTATGATGGCTGTTAGTGTTGAATTTGCACTTAGAGAAATTACGTGGCTGTGCGCTATTGAGACAACCTCTCAATCTCTTTATTCAGAGAACAAGCCTTTTTTTTTTCCCTTCTAAAAGCATTTTTATATTACTAGCCACACTGAAATTATATGCGCTACCTGACTACTACAGAGAGACCCAGTAATGGGTCTGAGACTTAAAAGATATGTTTCATGTAACCAACAAAAACGTGATGCAACCTAAAAGTTGAACTGTCCTGACTTGCTGGGTTTATAAGAAATTTCTTTGTCATTGGCGGCAAAAAGCCAATTCCATCTTTAGAAGATTCAAATTATTGTAGTGCTTCAGATTGTTGTGAGGAAACCCTGTTCTCCTTGAAGTATATCATCTAACTTTTAGTCACTGTTGGAGTAGTTTGATAACCCACAAATAACAGATAGCACTGAAAATCAATAATGCAGGTATCATCTCCGACAATCATTGTTGAAAGAGCTGGTTCTTATGCTTGGACACACAAAAGCTGGAGAGTTAGGGAAGAATTTGCACGCGCTGTCACATCAGCGATTGGGCTTTTTGCATCTACTGAGCTTCCCCTTCAACGAGTTATACTTCCTCCGGTATGTCAGCTATGCATTTTGTGAATTAATCAATAAGGTTACTGCAGTATAAACTTAACTGGATTTTTTCCCCCTCCTTCGATTGATCTGTATAATTTGTTAGAGAACCATATAGCTGACTTGAGTTATTTCACTATCTGTTAATCACACCCAACAGGAAATAACTAAAAGCTCCCAGCTTTGGTGTAGAGAACTAATTATTGTCATATTATTAAACTGTTAAGTAATGGGAGTGGAAGTTGCATATATATCTCATCCCTCCAAAGATGTATGATGCATCTAATATACCTCTTATACTTAATTGATGTTTTTATATTTGTACATTCAGATCTTGCAGATGCTAAATGACTCGAATCACGCTGTAAGAGAAGCAGCTGTATCATGTATTGAGGTCAGTGTTTGAGGCAATTTTGTGTTCATGTATTATTGTATTTGTTAGTATGTTATATGCTGCTTTAATTTTTATTATTTAGGGAATGCACATAGTACATACAATTAAGGATGCTCACATACTCGAATTGTACAAAATGAATCAAAGTATGTAATAGAATTTGTTAGAGGCAGATTTGGTGTACATATATCGTGGTTAACCCCTGCCCTGTTGTTAAGTATTGACCATACTTCTCTGTCACCACCCTATTATTGTTAACGTGTTGCAGTTTACACGCAACTGAATGATTGACTAATCAACTTGTAAATTGGTGAAGACTAAAGTAAAGATGGTTATTAGGCCCCTCCACGATGGTTGATCTCCTTGTCATGGAGGTATCGTCCAATTATATTTCTAGTTGAACTGTACTGTAAGCTGAATTGCTGGTTGTCTGATGGACAAGTTTATCAACAATCATGCTTACTATATCATGGGATGTCAAGTCTCCGTCGCATGGCTTCGTTGGTGCTCTTCTAGGTTCATATGGTCATGGCTTCAAATTAATGTAACACTTGATTGATTTTTAATTTATAGCTACTGTTTCACTAATTTTTATTCCTTTCTCTCCCCAGGAGATGTATACACAAGTTGGGCCTCAGTTTCGCGAAGAATTGCAACGTTATAATCTCCCAACATTTATGGTGATTATAAGTGTTGATTTTGTTTATTCAGTACCTGAAATAGGCCTTGATTTAACTCCGCAGAATGTTTGTTTTTTTTATAAACAGCAGTATAGGGTTCAACTTTGCCTAACTAAACACTGATTCGCGCAACCGACTCTGCAGGTTAAGGATATTAATGCCAGGCTAGAGAAAATTGAACCAAAGACTCGCAGCTCAGATGGACATGTAGCACAAATGAAGTCTGCGAATGTTAACCAGAAAAGGAGCAGTCCTAAGGCTAAGAATTCAACTCGTGAAATTTCTCTTGCTGGAGGTTAGTATGTACATAAATTGATTAGCTTTAAGATATCGATGCTAGTTGTTTATGACATTCTTTAGAAAGTTGGTCAGCTATGGCATTTGATATCGTTTTGTAAGATGTCTTTTAGATGAACTTGTGTACTTGACGTGGCTGAGATGTTGCAGAGTTTTAATGTGTTTTTGGATGCTTAGCTATTTCTATCATATTTCTTGCAGTAGGTGTGTCTGAGATTCATTGTGGGCTTTCCTTGTGTTTCACTGTATTGTGCTTATGATCTGCTCCATGTGACTTGTGTTACTTGGAATGTCAGTACAATTCTGTTCAACATTATTTTTGCTAACTATTTTATCAGTTTCTGTTCAATGTTACGCTTGCACATCTAATTCTACGATTTTGTATTGTCTGCCTTCTTGAGGTTCATATTGTTTCTCCTTCATGAGGTGCAGGAGAAAGTGATGTGGTGGAAAAGCCTGTAGATCCTATAAAAGTGTACTCCGAGAAAGAGCTAGTAAGGGAATTTGATAAGATTGGGTCTATTCTTGTTCCGGAGAAAGACTGGTCTGTCCGAATAGCTGCCATGCAAAGAGTGGAAGGCCTTATCTTTGGAGGTTTGTACTGACTCATCTTTTATCCAATATAAAATGCATGACTCACATCTCCGTTTCAACCTGTTTCTGTCTGTGTCTTTATTTTATTTTTGGAACACTAAAACATGAAGTTTATGACTTTATTTAGAATTGATCTTTATATATTACTAGATATTGCATAACTGAAAGCCCTGAGTGAAGTTTTTCTTGTTAGTTCATCATTTTATCCTTTAATTCCTTCTGCCTGCCTTCCTGTGTTTTGTCATGCATTTTGAGAAGCTTATAGACTTCTTATGTTTTGTATTTTATTTATAAATAGTACTAATCTTTTATTGCCCTTTGCTCAGAGTTTGATGTAGCTTATGTACATATGTGTAGCTGCTATTATTTTCTTTTCAAAAGCTGTCTGTGACGGTGTAATTTTGTCATATCAGGTGCTACTGATTATCCATGTTTCCCTGCACTTTTGAAGCAGCTTGTTCCACCCCTTAGCACACAACTGTCTGATCGGCGCTCAAGTATAGTAAAACAGGTATTCACACTGGTGTAGTCATAAATATTTATATTACAGCTTCGTAAAAGAATATTACTCGTAGATGATTGTTGAGTTGACGCTTATCCGCATAAGACTGGTGACATTTCGAGATAGTTTTTCTGAATATTTGTTTTCTATGGAATCACGTTATTGCTGTTGGATTGGCATTCATGTCGATGGAAATGCAGTTATATTCGTTTTCTGAATATTCGTTTTGCACCTTTCACTATTTGGTATTCCTTCTCTAGGCTTGTCATCTCTTGAGCTTGTTATCTAAGGAGCTTCTCGGGATTTTGAGGCTTGTGCTGAAATGTTCATTCCAGTAAGTTCATCTTTTCTCTTGTGTAGTGCTGCTGGTTTTATATACTTCTTAACTGAGACTCTGGTTATTATGTTTCAGGTTCTATTTAAGCTCGTAGTAATAACTGTACTCGTGATTGCTGAGTCTGCAGATAACTGCATAAAAACAGTAATCAATATTATATCCTTCCTCCCTCTCCCTCTTTCTCTCTCTTTCTTAGTCTTATTGATACCCGAATGTATCTCGTGCTCCTTCAGATGTTGCGCAACTGTAAAGTTGCACGTGTACTTCCCCGAGTAGCTGACTGTGCGAAGAATGATCGCAGTGCTATACTTCGTGCCAGGTGTGTTTCTTCTTTTCTTTAGGTTAGAGCGTAGCTTGTTCCTCATTTATTAATGCTCGCATATCATCGGTTTGTGTAATTGATTGTTTGTTTCTCAGGTGTTGTGAATATGCTCTTCTGATTTTGGAGTACTGGGCTGATGAGCCTGAGATACAAAGAGCGGCTGATCTTTATGAAGATCTTATTAAATGTTGTGTGGGGGATGCAATGAGTGAGGTATAACCTTGAAGTTAGTAGATCGTCTTTGAAATGTTGTCATGGGTATCCTCGGGCTACAAGAATTTCCAGTTCGTCATGTTAAAACAATTAGTTTTGCCTTTCGAGTGGAGAATTGCTGCTATAGTGAGTTGATCATCTAAAGAAGTTAACTTTTTGAACTCTACAGGTACGGTCTACTGCAAGAACTTGCTATCGCATGTTCACAAAAACCTGGCCAGAACGTTCTCGACGTCTATTTTCCTCTTTTGATCCTGTGATTCAAAGGGTATATGGTTTCTTTTGCTTACAGTTTGAGTAAGAATAGCTAATAAATATATTTATAATGAAACCTAACTTCATCAAAGTTGCACAGATAATAAATGACGAGGATGGGGTGTGCACAGACGATATGCTTCTCCATCACTGCGGGAAAGGGGCGTGCCAGCGCTGCACACTCCATCTCAAGCACCTGCTTCTACTGGTTATGGAATACCTGCAATTGTCGCAATGGATAGATCTGCAAGCGTGAACTCCAGTACATCTGTTTCTTCTGGTTTGCTTCTATCACAAGCAAAATCACTTGGAAAAGGTACTGAACGGAGCCTTGAAAGTGTTCTCCATGCAAGTAAACAAAAGGTTACTGCTATTGAGAGCATGCTGAGAGGTCTTGAAATGTCTGACAAACACAATTCTTCTACTATGCGTTCAACAAGCTTGGATCTAGGTATTCATATTATAGCTCATTAACTATTTGATCTGTCCGTTGAATTAGTTTCATCTTGATAATAAAGCACTAGTTAGTTACAAATGCTGTGTGTAATTGCACGAAATTAGCTATCTGTCTCTGAGCAAGTCTGAACGGCTAAGCTTCATTCTTATTGCTCCTAGTGCAGGAGTTGACCCTCCATCAGCTCGTGACCCACCATTTCCAGCCTCTGTTCCTGCTTCAAACCATTTGACAAATTCCGTGTTTGCGGATTCAACTGTTTCTAATATATCTAGAGGTAGTAGTCGAAATGGTGGTTCTATGGTGTCAGATTTCATCAATCCTCAGAGTCATTATTCCAAAGATCCACGTACATATTCATATCTCAGTAATGCTGGAAGTGAGACTTTGTCAGCTTTATCGTTGTCATATACAGCAAAGAGAGTATCTGAAAAGCAGCAAGAAGTAAGTTCCTTCAAGACAATACAAATAACAGGGCAAGCAGGCGATATGTGGCATCATACATGGACAAGACATACCTTGACACACCCTATAAAGATGCTAACTTTAGGGATTCTCATAATAGTTACGTTCCCAATTTCCAGCGGCCACTTTTGAGGAAACCTGTCACTGCACGGGCTTCTGCAAGCAGCAGAAACAGTTTTGATGATAGTCAGCTAGCACATAATGACATGGGAAACTATGTGGATGGTCCAGCATCTCTAAATGATGCTTTGACTGAGGGCCTAAGTCCAACTTCCGATTGGTCTGCTAGAGTTGCTGCTTTCAATTTTCTGAGGACTTTGCTGCAACAAGGACCAAGGGGTATTCAAGAAGTCACACAGAGTTTTGAGAAGGTCATGAAACTGTTCTTTCACCACTTGGATGACCCTCACCATAAAGTTGCACAAGCAGCCCTTTCAACATTAGCAGAGATCATTCCAGCTTGCAGAAGGCCTTTCGAAAGCTATATGGAGAGGATCTTACCGCATGTCTTCTCACGGTTAATTGATCCGAAGGAGTCAGTACGCCAACCGTGCACCACAACTTTGGAAATTGTGAGCAAAGCTTATGGAGTGGATTCTCTTTTACCTGCATTGCTTCGTTCATTGGATGAGCAGAGGTCACCAAAAGCTAAATTAGCTGTTATTGAGTTTGCTATCAAATCTTTCAATAAGCATGCAGTGAATGCTGAATCTGGGAATAGTGGTATTCTAAAACTTTGGCTGGCCAAGTTAGCACCTTTGGTACACGATAAAAATACAAAACTAAAGGAAACCGCTATTACTTGCATTATATCAGTATTTACCCATTTTGATTCCACATCAGTCCTCAACTTTATTCTCAGTTTATCAGTTGAGGAACAAAATTCCATCAGACGAGCACTGAAGCAGTACAGCCCGCGTATAGAGGTTGACCTTATGAATTTTGTACAAAGCAAGAAAGAGAGACAGCGTTCCAAATCTTTCTATGACCAGTCAGATATTGTTGGAACTTCTTCCGAAGAGGGATACACTGTAGTTTCGAAGAAAAGTAACTTTTTTGGAAGGTATTCTGCAGGTTCTGTTGATAGCGATGGTGTCAGGAAATGGAATTCCCTGCAGGAGTCATCCCAGAACACAGTCTCTGCTGGTCAAGCTCCTTCTGATGAAACTCATGAGAACATCTATCGCAGTTTCGAGTCTGGTTCCAAAAACGATGTTCCTATTTCTACAAGCAAGGATCTGATGTACAACGCAAGTACCTCAGCTGAAAACAAAACATCCTGGACAACCCAGCCTGAAACTGTAGATCATAGCGTGTGTTTGGAGAGTTCTTTGTCAACTCCACGTGTAGATATAAACAGGTACATGGCCTCCGATCTTGGTGGGATGACTGAATTGAAGCCTGCGAATGAAAGTTCTCCCGAGGCAGTCTCTAGTCTTGAGAAGCTTTCACCTGTTAAAGTCAGCTCTTCACCTGAATCTGGCCCTAGTATTCCTCAGATTCTTCATCAGGTAACTCAGGGAGCTTGCTGCTATGTTTTCTGAAGGAAATGATTCTCTGGCTTGACACACACGTAGGACTCTTTCTGACACCTTCTATAAGTATTGAGCTCGACAATGTTTCCTTATTTATCTATAGGTGTCTAATGGAAATGATGGGGATGCAAGCATAAGGAAACGCGGGGCACTTCAGCAGTTGGTTGAAGTTTCTCTGGTCAATGAGGGCTCCATTTGGACGAAGGTGTGTACGACATATTTACATCTAGTCTGTTGATCGTTTTTCTTCTAATTGCTGGCAGATCGCTAACGATGGATTAGATTATTTGTTATTCCATTGTCGTCATTACAACTGAAACCGTAGACAACGAACCCAGGAAATCTTGATACATTTCCCAATGTCTTACCACCAGGCTACCCTGTCTTCCCTTGAATTATTATTGTCGCGATCTCTAAGAAATTTCTAATCCCATATTTGTATTCTATTTATACTATTAATTCATTAGAAATAAGATCATACCTGCTTTAAAGTTTTATCTAGGTGATCCTTTATTTAACTTGATATGCTCACCTATGCGCGCAAAAAGTATCATCTACTTTTTAGTTTCTCTTTTCTGTTATCTAGATCCATCTGTTATCATCCTTCATTTTACTCGTGGTCAACTATAAATCATCTGTTATCTACTTTTTAGTTTCTCTCTGACCATTTGATTTTATATAGAAGTGTGTTGGGACTTACCAGTGTAAGAGAGGCATGATATTTTTTCTGTTTTGGCCCTTTTAGGATTTCTTAGTGTACTTGAAATAAACCTATTTTTTTTTTCTCTGCAGTACTTCAATCAGATATTAACTGTTGTACTTGAGGTGCTTGACGATTCTGATTCATCGATTAGGGAACTTGCTCTTTCTGTTATTGTTGAAATGCTTAATAATCAGGTAAGCGAGGTTTTTTTCTGGTACTCCGTTAATTGGTTTGGTTAGTTCTTAATGAAACTCATCCATTGTCTTATTTTCAGAAAGAATCCATGGACGATTCAGTTGAGATTGTAATTGAAAAACTTCTTCATGTTACCAAGGATACCATTGCAAAGGTATCCTACTTCCCTAATTTGGACTTTAATGTTACTGTTATGCTTCTCACTGTATGACTTATAAATATTGTTTTATCTGTCATTAGGTTTCAAGTGAAGCAGAGCAGTGTTTAACTTTAGTTTTGTCTCAGTATGATCCATTCAGATGCCTAACTGTAAGTTAATGTATTTGCTGTGTATAAATTTTCCTGTATTTCCTAGTAAAACCTCCTCTAGCTATGAACACTTCTTATTTAATTGAGGTTTTGCAGGTTATTGTGCCCTTATTAGTCAGTGAAGATGAGAAGACTCTTGTTACTTGCATTAACTGTCTGACCAAGGTATCTTTTGTTCAATTATTGTTACATTACCCCTGTGTGCTACTTATCCTTGTGTTTCTGCTGAATTTTTGGCCTGAAATGGTATATAGCACAGGTGAGCTCTTAGAGTCTTGAACGTTTCATAGTCTCAACCTTGTTAACGAGCAGTGATTTTTTTGAGCGGCTAAAGCTAGCTTGTATTTCCATCCTAGGCTGAGTACAAACCGTGTACGGTGTACCCTTAGGATTCTTTGTAGCAGAAACAGTGTATTTATCATCCATCAATGCTGTTAGTTTCATAGCTTCTTAGATTATATGTTCCAGTTATCAGTCATTGTTATAGAGTTTTAACCTAGAATGTGTTGAGAATCACTTCCACACATTCAAGTGTAATGTACTTCTACTACTGATGATAAAATAGGCAAAAGAAACTTGGTACTCTCTTGGAGGGAAACTGAAAGATTTATGAATTGCTACTCCTGACATGACTGTTTTGGTTTCAGCTTGTGGGCCGGCTCTCGCAAGAAGAATTAATGACACAGTTGCCCTCGTTTCTTCCTGCCCTTTTTGATGCATTTGGGAATCAGAGTGCTGATGTCCGCAAGGTAAGTGTTTTAATTTCAATTCATTTTCATCAGTTTATACTTATAATACATATTGTTTTCTGTGCGTATAATCTTTGCATTTGCAGCAAATATATTTGATATACGTTTTTGGTTGTGAATTGCAGACTGTTGTTTTCTGTTTGGTTGACATCTATATTATGCTTGGAAAATCTTTCTTGCCGTACTTGGAAGGGCTTAACAGTACGCAATTGAGATTGGTGACCATCTATGCTAACCGAATTTCTCAGGCCAGATCAGGCACCACGATAGATGCAAATCACAGTTAGATGGTCCGTGTTATAGTTACAATGGAGGAGAAATAGTGTCTATTGGGGTTTGTTTATTGGGGTTGGAGTGTTATTGTTCATTTATGTATTTTTATGTATATTGTGTGAATTGTTGTCAATTTCATTGGGTTTGTTTTGGGTGTTTCTTGAGTTTGGTTTTGTTCCGGGTGCTTTCTGCGGTTTCTAGTGAAACAAAAAGTTAACAAAGTATATTGACAGAACCATTCTGTACAAATATGACTGACTCTTAAAATTCACCTTCCTGATACTGTTAAAAGAGTTTGTAAGGATTTTTATGTAGTATGAACTCGTTTGAAATCCATGATTTGGATTGGTTTGCTTTCAGTCTCAGAAATATCGACTTCCATGATCAAGTGAATTTATCCAACAGTGGCTTTAACCGGCCTAACTGTACAAAGTAATTTTGCCCTGTCATGTGGGAGTAAACACTGCTACCTGTGTGTACAACACAGAAAATTACAGTGCCCGTAGAAGAATTAGTGAACCTGGCTGGTTGCATCAAAAAAAAAAAATCTGGCTGGCGGATTTATCTATACTTACAAAAATGATTCCACCTTTTCGCCACCCACACTTTTCTTATTTGCCACCTTTTTCGGTATTTCTAAAGTAAAAATTTATTTTAGAATTCTACATTTCTTATTTACCACCATTAAGTTTGACTATAACTTTCACCATTTTTATCTGCATTAATCTTTGTTTTTACTTAAAACAAAAAACTCCATTAATATCTGTTTTCACTTAAAACAAAAAAATCATTAACGGCGCGCGGGTTATAACCCCAAAGGTGTCACTATCCATGTACAAAAAACCCCAACAAAACAAATTGTTCACAAAAACCCCATTTAACATAAACTGTCTATATTAGCCTTCTAGTTTAAATCACCCCAACAAAAATAAAAACAACCCCACATTTAAAATCACCCCAACAAAAATAAGAATCAACCCCACCATTAATTTCTATTATATTATCACCACCACAAAATAACACCACCAGCAGAACCACCACTGTGCCGCCGCCGCGCCACCACCACCACCGCCGCGCCACCACCGCCGCCGCGCCACCGCCGCTGCCGCACCACCACCACCGCCGCCGCCGCACCACCACCACCACCGCCACCGTCTCCAACTCCCACCTCTGCCACCATCACCACCACCACCACCGTCAAAAACCGCCACCACCACCGTCAAAAACCGCCACCACCACCGCCAAAAACCGCCACCGCAGCCACCTACCACCACCACTGAAATGATGCAACCAAACTGAAATGAGAAAAAATGATGAAACCAAACTGAAATTAGAAAAAATGATGAAATGAAAAAAAATGATGCAACCAAACTGAAATGAGAAAAAATGATGAAACCAAACTCTGACCACCACCGCCGCCACTGCACCACCACCACCGCACCACCACCACCGCCACTGCACCACCACCGCCGCCACCGCACCACCACCACCGCACCACCACCGCCGCTCAACCTCTGACCACCACCGCCGCCCGACCGTCACCGCCGCCGATCGCCGACCGCCGCCACTGCACCACCACCGCCGCTCAACCGCCGACCACCACCGCCGCCGCCGATCGCCGCCAACCACCACCGCCGTCGCCAACCACCACCGTCTCTCCAACAACCAACGAAGCCAACGACCACAACCACAGACCACCGTTGATCACGACCACCACCGTCACCGAGCAACACCATCATTATCACCGACCACCACAACCAACCAGCCGCCACCACCACAAACAATTAATTTGAATGATCAATGTTCAAACAAAAATGAGAAAAAATGATGCAACCAAACTGAAAATGATAAAAAATGATGAAACCAAACTGAAAAAATGATGGAACCAAAATTGGTTTCACCAAAAATAGATGAAACCGAAATTGGTTCCATCATTTTTCCACATATTGTCATTTCACCAATAACCACCGCGACCAACACCACCGCCAACCACCGTGACCAACTACCACCACCACCGCGCCGCCGCCACCACCACAGTCCGCCCCAACGCGTCATTGCACCACCTCCACCATCCAACACCACCACCAGCACCACAACCGTCCACCGCCAACACCTGCAATACCACTAACACCACCACCAACCAATACTGGGCAATTTCATCACCACTGCCAGCCACCGCTACCAGTCAACACCACCGCCAACACCCGCCGTACCGCCACCAGCACCACGACCTCCCACAACCAATACTGGGCAATTGCATCATATATAAGATGAAACCATAGTTGGTTTCATCACATTAACACCGCCATTTCGCTTAATTCGCAATCTCACCGCTAACCGAACTCCACCATGCTCAATCGATTGTTCACCACAATACCGATGCATCTCTATTATGCCTTCCCCGCACAAAGAACAACATCATTGCACCATTAAATGCTCTTGCTCACCATTTCAACCACCTACCATCTCCAATCGCAATTCTCAATGGCAACACCAACAAGATTGGTTTCGTCGACATAAATTCTAGAAAAAAAATCACATATTAGATGAAACAAAAATTTCATTCAAACCTCAGCAACATCATTAGTTACAGTAAGAATTCAAACCACACAACTACCTAAACATTATCACACGTAATTCAGTTTCATAAACATTCTGTAAAGCACCCACCAACAACATTTTGTAACTCAATTTTTTCAGTTTCATAGTTAACCTAAACACAAATACCACTTCTTTGATTCAAAGCACATAATCTCTATCACAGCTAGCATTGTAAATCCTAATCCACAGATATCAAACACAACAACAATTCAAACTCATAAACAAATTTAATTTAAGTAAGGATAAGATTAGATGGAACCAATTTTGGTTTCATCATAAATACGATGAAACCAATTTTGGTTTCATCGTATTTAAGATGAAACCATAATTGGTTTCGTCACAATTCAACTGCAAGAAAAATTATAAACCATGATTCATTCTGTTTGACCATACCAATAGCAATAACCTGTGTTGGCTAAATCTTCAATACTACTACATCTAAAATGGAGTAAGAAGGTACAGTAGTGTGGTCACCAACATATAAGACTTCTCACACTATAAGGGTCTTAAAACTTTGAAAGCTAAGTTAGGTTGTCAATACCTTGTGGGTCTAAAGATCTAAGGATTTGAATCCACCGAATGAATTGTTTCACCGCCCTAGAATAAGTAAGAATGGATTCTTTCCTATTGCTTGTCTAATGAAAGTATCGAGAGAGTCATTTGTTTCATCTTCCTTCACGAGATTCTGTCCAAACATCATTGCATCTAGATTGTTCTGGACCTTAAGTTTGTTGCGGGCATTTATAGATTCCAAGGGCTATGTGACTAAGTCTCGAAAAACACAAAAAAAAGAGAGTAAGATATATTTCTTTTATTTGAGATATGTTTTGTGAACTATTGATCGCAAGTTCTCCTAGGCTACCACCATTTAGCCAATGTATGCTATCTTCAAATAATTGCCGATCTATCAAAAAGTATTAGTACTTCATTTTGTCTTCTTATTTTGCACAACCGAATCATCATATCGACGGGATGAGAATACAATTCGTTGTTTCAAGGAAAATGAAAGCTTGAATCTTAAGTTAGTCATGAAGTAAGAAAATGCAAGTAACACTATAGCTCCTAATTGTCAATCCCTCGTGATAATGACACTAGATAAGAATCAAGTTGAAATTCTCGAATGTATGCCAAATATCTATTGAATGTTTTACTAATATCGTAAATGCCAGAATGCTCTAAAAGTTGAAGCTTGAGAAGTAACTCACCAATCACACTCCATTCCGTAACCTTTTTTTAGTAGAACTTCTGGTGCCATATAATCAAGTGTCCCCATGGTTGAATAAGCTCAAGGATAAAAGCACAGTGGTGCTAAGTCATTCCAAACACTCTTCAACGTGACCGAGTGAATATTTGAAAGTAACTAGTTTATCCATATAATGCAGCGTATTTCTAAAATGTGAACCATAATTACCAATACACGACGGTTCGTTTCCATTTAAGCAACGATCTTTAGGCATTGACCAAGGCTCTCCATCGGGCCTAGAATTTCCTTCCGTCTACCATATTTGTATCTTCAATGGAGAAATCTTCATTTTCCAACAAAATTGTTGAATAATTATAATCAAGAGGCTTGCACAAACCAAAATCGAGAGTTTCACATGACCGTTTATCCAACAGTAGTTTATCTGGTTTTATGTCCCTGCAAGCATAAGAACCACAAAATCAGATGTTTGTTTTTTAACTAAGAAGAATCAGATGGCAAAATGGCCTTGCTACCTGTGAACATAGTTATGTTGGTGTATAAAGCTAATAGCTAAAAAACAAAATTAACAAATGAATTAAGTCTAAACAAATCAAAAAACCGAGTAATCAATTTCAAGAAATAAACACAAATCAATCAAAACAAAATCAACACATTCCCATTTAGCATTCCAAACAAAGAAGATCCATATCAAAAATAAATCTAAGAACTATAGAAAGTTCACTTACCTAGCCTAGACTGAGAAGAAAAAGAGACGGAATCTGAGATTAGTTGTAAACAAGAGATGATTTACAGGAAAAGTTTAAGATCTTGAGCGATTTGATGTTTTTTGTTGAACGTCATAATTCGTCACCAACCCATCTCTTTTCTTCTTGTTCTTCAATTGCAGTTACAGTCGCAACCCTAATTTCAACAATTTCTTCATCTAATCTTACAAAAACATCACAACATCACCAGATCCACCTGTATTTCCTTCTGAATTTGAAGATGAAACTATGGTTAGGGTTTTTATTATGGTTGTTGTGACGTTTAGAGGAGTTTGGGGTGGTGATGTTTACGGTGGTGGTAATGGTGTTGGTGGTGAAGAAATTGAAGGAGGCGGAGGAGGGTGGTGGTAGTAGTGAGATATGAAGAAAAAAGTAGCTGCTGGTGGTGATTGTGGTGGGGAGAAGGAGATGGAATAACGAAGAAAAAAAGAAATGAAAGAAGAAGAAGAATGTAAAAGGGTATGTTTGGGTTTTTTTTGAATAACAAATACTAAATTTGCTCATAAATATTTGACCTGGGGTTTTTGTGCCACTTTCTAGTGAAATTGTTTTAATTTATTAAAAATAATATGGTTGGATTTTTTGTACCACAAAGTTGGTCACCTAGGGGTTTTGTCACTAGTTTTGTTAAAAAAATATTAAAAAGAACAAAATTCTAGTAGTTGGCGATGATCCAACCTTACGTGTTTGGGATTGAGACCCTCTACGTGCAATACCATTAAAATGGTCGCTAGGATTCAATTAGTTATTAAGGTTAGTTACTGAGAACAAAAGGGTTTGATTCTAAACTTTTAATCATTCTTTAGCCTTTTATACGAAGTGCTAATTGACATCGACTAAAAGTCTGAAACTTACATCACTAGTCGTCGTCCATACATGGTCGACTAGTTCAGCTGAATTTTTCAAATTTCTATTTTTTTTAAATAACAAGTCGTCCAAGTTGAACGACTATTCATCATATTGATAGTGAAAACAAAATTCAATAAAAACATGAATTTCGACATCAAATCATACATTCACTATTAGGTTTAATTTTATCAATCTTTGGGTATTTTTATATTGCTTGAACATTACCAACTTTATTTGGGTTCATTTTTTAATGCGTCATCTAGAAATACGAAGCAAAAATGTCAACTAGAAATACAGAGCAAAAATTAAGGAAATCATGAGTGAAGACGATGGTCGGTGGGTATAGATGGAGCAGACGAAAGAGATGGAGAAAAATAATACTCCCGTCCCACTAATAAGTGACCTAATTATTTTTAGATTTTGTCCCACCATTAAGTGACCTATATCACTATACAAGAAGATATTTTTACCTATTATAGGGGCTCCAAACATTTGGTTTTGAGGGCTCACAAGATGACAAAATCGGGTTATGAAATAGTAATCAACAAAATCCCATATTTAACTATTTTTTGTAATGGCTAAAATACCCTCAATGAATTATAGAATTAAATTTATTATCTTTTCTTTCTCTTTTCATTTATAAATCATGATGAAGATGATGATCATAAAAAAAAACCTATTATTTTTCTTTCACTCCTTCTCCGTCGTGATGAAGATGACGATCATAAAAAAAAAAAAACTAAGAAAACCCATCACTTATTTTTGAAAAAAACAGTTTCAGTACTGTCTACGGTTGGGAAAACTCATATTTCCCAACCGTAGACAATTCTGAATGGGAAAATTCATACTTCCCGACCGTAGACAGTTCAGTCTACGATTGGGAAAATTCATACTTCCGATCAGAGACGATTCGATCTACGGTTGGGAAAATTCATACTTCCCGATCAGAGACGATTCGGATCTGGTTGGGAAAATTCATACTTCCCGACCGTAGATAGATTCGATCTACGGTTGGGAAAATTCATACTTCCTACCGTAGACAGCTTCAAACTTGTTTTTTCAAAAACCCAATTCGATTGATTGCGCTTATCCATGCATTGAAACCAATTAAATAAGATGGGTTTTTGATTTTTACCTTATTGAAGTCATTGCGGGTGGATTAAATGGTGTTAATCGATAATAAATTATTTTGAGAATCGACGATTAATCGAAGAAATAAGCGATGGAGGTGATGGGGAAGAAGAAAATGGAAGAATTAAAGGAGAGGAATGAAAACAAATTAGTTTTAGGTTTTCAATATTTAATAGGTTAAGGGTATTTTAGTATTTTTCTTATAAATTAGGTCCCCTTATTCATTGTAGGATATTTGAATCCTTATGAGCCCTCAAAACTCTTTTCTTGGAGCCCCTATAATAAGTTTCTTCTAAAATTATCCTTTTAATCAACAACCTAAACACCCAATCACATCTCTCACACCACGTGAGAGTTACAAAAACCTCCTCTCCCATTGGCCTAGGTCAAAGAAACTCTCGCTCTCCCGATTGGCCGAAATCAAAGTTAGCCCCTTACATTTCGTGGTCGTTAATTCTTAATAGAATATGAAATCCAGACCTTTGGATTAGCATGCAAAATCTACAAATATCTTTTGGGGAGGCCCGAACGATATTTTTTTTTGGGACAAAAAGCAAGATTTTCCATGTAAAAGGAAAATCAACATAGATAAGTTTTTTTTTTTGAAGCAAAAGAACTTGTATTAAGGAAGAAAGACTAGATCAGTACATGAGTTCTATCTTCACTCAGTTGAGCTCTTATCTCAGCTGGTGAGGAGTTTGTCCAAGAAATGAAAAAGCATCCTCTCTAGCTAGTCTAGAGAATATCGCCTACCTTATTACTTTCTTTTGGAATATAAGAACACTTCCAAAACTATTTCTAAGAATTAAAGCTTGGATATCCTTAATCATATTTATAAGTCTCCAATCGATTGAAGCATTGTTATTGATCGCTTCTACAATCGTCTTTGCATCAAGTTCGAAATGCACTCTCTTGACTTTAAGCTATCGCCCATTGATTGCTTCCCATAGAATTCGTACATTCTACTTGTGCGGCGTCTCTACATCTTGTCGTAGATGCACCTTGCGTCTTGTTGTTCACCTGCAAAATTCCGAGAAATTAGTCCAATTCCCCCAGACTTTGTAATGTCTAGAAAAGAGCCATCACAATTAATAGTAATAGTGTTTAACGGTGGAGGTGACCAATGTGCATTGTTTCGACTAACTCTACTGGAAATATTAAGTGTCACAGTTTTTTGAGTTAGAGGATCATTGATGAAGCTGCGACATTTCAAGATGATTCTTTCAGGGCTAGGGTTAACATTTTGAAAAGCTTTATCACATCGGCTTGTCCATAAGCACCACACAATGATAGTTCTTCTGCATATTTCATCCTGTGAGATCTTCTTCTCGTGGAGATCATCAAACCAGCTCTTAATCCAATCTGACAAAGAGACAGAACTTGTTGAGATCCAACCAGTGATGGAAAACCAAACTGCCCGTGCTAAGTTACACTCCATAAGGACATGAGCTGGGGTTTCATGTTCTTGATCACACAAAGGACAAACATCTGCAATTCCAGGAACTTTCAAGCTTAGAACGTCTCTTGTAGGAAGGAGTATTGAAACCGCTTTCCATAAGAACTCGCTTAATTCTTGGCGTATGGCAACTTCCACAATGTCTTGTAGATCTTAATCATTCTTGGCCCTACCGATTCTAATGGTGTTGCTCAAAGATACATCCTTTTATAAGCCGTTTTTGAGAAAAACTCCCATTTTTCTCAAGCAAATGCATAAGCCTATCCTCCCGAGTATAGTGGATCCGAATACCGTAAATAATATTAACTCGTATTTGATCGAATAACTCCCGTAGAAGATTAACGTTCCAGGTCTTGTTGTCTTCATTAAAGAGTTGATGAACAAAGGTATATTGCAGATGCACTGTTGATGAGTGCCAAATATTGCATATTTATACATCTATTTATTGGCATTTTACTCATCTTTTGCGCTTAGAAATCGATATTATCTCGTATTCTGTGTTTTCCTTGTTTTCAAGAATAAATATTTGTTTTAATTAATTTTGTATTTTTAGGTACTAAATAAAGCTCGGAGAATCTGAGGAGCAAAAGAGCAAAGAATTGGAGTCGAGCATCTATGGAGCAGATAGCCAAAGCCCGCGCGCGAATCAGTTGCAACCCAACAAGGAAGACATGGGCTAGAGCTACCCACGACCCGGATCCGAGCCCGCTCACTCGAGCCGTCAAGATCTCGCCCGGCTACATCCAACTGCCGCCGCCCTCACTATACATCATTTCTTGATGCTCCTGCAACACGAGATCACTCTAAAAACCGGCTACCAACCTCAACCGTTCAGATCTCTTCAGCTCCATCCGACGCTCGCTAGGCCATTCCCATCGTCCATTCCTACACCCGCTCAACACCGAATCAACCCATACCCCTATACCCCCACTCGACTCTACCATTCCCATCCTCACCTTCTCTTTCCTCTCCCACGAGCTCTCTGCAAAACCCTACCCACACCATACCTCCACCTCCTTCTTCCACGACGTTTTGCAGAGCCATCAGCATCACCAACAACTCCTCTAGCCTCTGCGCCACCACTCTCTCCCTTATTTATCTTTTTTATAGCTTCTCTTCAACCTAGAAGCTAGGTTAAAGATAAATAGGGTTAGGGTTTTCACCAACTCCGTTGCATGTTCGATTCGAGGCGACGTGACAAAGGGAGCAAGATAATTCGGAGCATGGGTTTGAGTTCTTTTGACTTGTTTTATATTTAATTTCATTTGAAAATAAATTAGGGTTTGCAGGTGTGCTGTATAAATAGAGAGTGAAGAGCATGTTTTTAGTGACGCCTGGATTAGCCAGTGCTGTCAATTAGGTTTAATTTGTGTTTTTCATGTTTTAATTTAGTGCTAGGGTTTCACTGAAACCCTAACTCCATGATTTGTGTTTTTAACTTTGTTGAATTATCTTGAATGCTTAAAATTACAATTATGTTTTCAATTACAAATACCCAATGCTCTTCTCTCACAAAGGTATACCAACGCCATGGATACACCGTAGTTAGGTCACAATTGTGTTGAGTGTATTGCAGCTCAACCTTAGATACAAATGTTGATTCCCTTGACTAGTTGTACTAAAATAGACAACTAGTGCTCGGGTCGCACTTTAGCCACATTAATCGAGGCATTACAGAGGAGAAACACCTTAGATAGGTGGTGGGTTTGACACCCGCCCTTATCACCACGGGGCAAGAAAGTCTCAACTCGTTGAGCACACAAAGTAGGAGCTAGAGGTGAATGTGACCATCCCAAAGACACATTTGTTTTCACTGTTTTACCTTAGTTTAGGTTTATTCCACTCAATCTTAGCCATTTCGGCAAAAAACCATCTGTTGTCATCGTTACTCCACTTTGAATTTCAGTTTAAGCAAGCCTTAGATCACTAGAGCACCACAAGTCTCGTGGTTCGACTCGTACGTGCCCTGCTTCTACAAACTGCACACCGTGCACTTGCGGTATAACCCGTAGGCCGTAATTTATACATCTTTTCGGGCCTACCAAGTTTTTGGCGCCGTTGCCGGGGACTTGGCGTGTGCCTGTGATTTTCGGCTTTGCCTCACTGATTTCCAACCTTGTACATATTCATTTTGTTTTTCTTTGGCCTGTTTTTGCTGTTTTTAGTCCTGTTGTTAGTATAATTTAGCATATCATTTGTAACTTAGCTTCCCTGTAGTGTAACTTAGTTTAATTTTCTTATAACTTGCATCTTGTAACCTGTAACTTGTTTTTGTTTTTATAATCATCTTGCATCTTAGAGTCACTAGTAAATCGTTATTCCTCGTCACCCAAAATCTTCTCAAAGCCATCTTTGCCTTAGATGCACATCTCTCGAGCACTAAAATCTTCATTGAGTTAGAGCAGTACCCCCGTGTTGCCGAGGAGCAATTGAGACAAACCAAAAGGCAGAGAGACAAGGAAAGGCGCAGACTTCAGGTACCTGTGCTGTGCCTATGAGCAATTGAGACAAGCCAACCCAAAGAGTGGGAGAAAAAGCGCAAGGGGCCTGAGTCACAAAACTCTGAGCACAATTCAGGTAAGTGACTCCATACATAGCCCGTGAACTAGGTTAAACTAGCACATCGAGCTTAAACTCCAGCCCCGAAGCTTGGAGTTGAGCCGGGTCACAACTTGAAAGCCAAGCCATCGTGGTCGTAACCCCGAGCTTACCACAACCCCGTGTGTCGGGTCATTTTATTGCATGATTCTTTGAGCTCTATTCTGTTGACAAGAGGGTTAGTGTGTAACCCCGAAACCTTGTCTCGAGCTCAACCCTTAGCCAAAGCATCATTCCATGCCTAGTGAGCCACCACCACTCGCAAGATGGCCGGGCATTTTTGTCTTGTCTTGTGTTGAGTGACCTCGAGCATCGGTGTATATGAACCGTGAGACCTCGCTGCTGCTCAACCCTCGGTCTACCACTGTGTAACCTCGCAATGCATTTTTAAGACTCACTTGTTACCAACTGAAACGGCTCACCCAAGTGCCCCGTACCTTGTGTGAGCCGTTGAGCCAAGCTACGACAACCCTTTGCACCCAACCCCGAGCTTAGCCTCGTGAGAACCAATTATATGTGCATGTCGCTAAAATTAGAGCTAAGCCAAATATGTCAATGCCCGAGAATTTGTGTTAAACCCCGAGCTTACTCGTTGACATGGTGTGTGTATTGACACCATCAGCCTGTACCTTGAGCATGTTATATTAGGTCAACCAAGTCTTGAGCATAACCCGTGAAAAACCAAGAACATCATTCCCCTGTTGTCGATGAGTCATTTGTGTTCACCGGAAATGCTGTTGAATCTGTGTGCATAATTTCTGACCTTGAAATTTCACATGTATTGCTCCCTGTGGTGTGAATTGGTTGGTTATCTGAACCAGGATTGAGTGTTGCTCTGCCTTGTCTAAAAATGCCTGCTGAACTAGTTTGACCTGCATAAGCTTGGCTGTATTATTTTGTGTGAACTGTGTGGTGATCACTTGTAACTCTGCACATAGCCAACCTGTGCTTGGCCTGACCAAAGCATAAGCTGCACTGCACTGCACTTGGCCTGTGTGAAGGCCAGCAACTACCAGCAGAAAGCACTAAGCTATGCTAAGCTCTGAAACCCACTTACTAGGCTTAGCACTCTAAACTCAGCCCAACTTTCATTTCTGGGCCAGACCATCTAGGCTAGAACACATCAATCTGGGCTGTGGACTAAGCCCACCTAACTGAACCTGGGCTCTACACACAATCTTCAGCCCATATAACTTGGCCTGCATAGCTGGGCCATTCAGCAACCTGGGCTCTGTGAGTCAACTGAGCCCACATAACCCACACTGCTGGGCTGTTCAAACATAACCAAGGCTTGCAACATCTAAACTGGGCTTGCATACAAATTGACCTTGCACACAAGCCTGGGCTGTGAAATCAACCTGGGCTGCTCACAATCAAGCCACACTGATGGGCTGAACACCTTCACTGGGCTAACTCAACCTAGGCTTACAGACAACCACTGGGTCGCAACCACACAACCTTCAGCCCACATAAGCTAGACATCTGGGCTGTGCAGTTCACAAATCATGGGTTTCAAACAGCAAATCCCAAACAAACCAAATTGAGCCCACAGCAACCTGGGCCTCCCAAATAAACCAAACTTTCCCAACAAAACCAAATGAATCCCATTGAAACCAAATCAGCCCATTTAAACCAAATCCCAAATAAACCAAATTCCCAAACAAACCAAAGCCCATTTTCTTGTTATATTTGTTAATGTTTGTACATATTTTCTATTGGGTTGACCCTCAACTCTTTAGACTGTTAGTAAATTTTTGTAGGATTTGTTAATTTTTTCTTTTTCTTGAAACGGTTGAGTCTTCTTGTGAATATTGTGTGCTAATCCGATATGATCACCACTGAGAATGTTGGATTTTGCCTTGACAAATGAAGCTCAACCTTGCTCCCGCCGACATCCGGTAATCTCTTCCCTTTTTATCTTATCAGCATAGTTCTCGTGGTACGTGACTGTTTAAATTTTTCCTATCTGTGACACATTGAGGACAATGTTTGATTTAGGTTTGGGGGTGCATTTGCATCTAGAGTTTTTAGGCATCTAGAGTTTTTAGTCTTTTATTTTACCTTTTATTTTCAAAAAAAAAAAAAAAAAAAAAAAAAAAAAATCAAAAACTCTTTTTGTAAAAACCTCCAACTTTTAGAGATTTTAGAGTCACTAGCATGCTTCTAGCTATGTTTACATAGAGAATCGACCGAAATAACGAGAACTTGGAAGTACCGGGAGAACACAATCTGATTCCTTAGTTGATTAGAGCGTTAAAGTTGGATTTAACCATACCGGAGGGCGAATTAGGTGCTGTTTAGATATTCGGTAGTAGAATTGTGATCACCCATAGTGGAGACTACCCAATTTACATCAAGCGAGGTACCGACCTTCACTCTTTGTGACTTTCTAGAAAAGCTTTTAGAGTGTGTGTCACCGTACGTCAATTAGGGTAGGAATGGTGAGCTACCCAACTTCGCACCACTTTCAAAGACTACTTTTGATCTCTTGAGTGCTAATTCCGTCAATCATGAGGGTGACGTCTAAAGATGAAAACTCCTTCTAAATACCGATTTGTAGTTAGCATCATTCTCTCTCTCAATCAAGCCAAGACCCATAGAAACACATCATCATCAAAGAACCTGACGTAATCGGAATATTTAAAGAAAAATTGATATAGTCCAAGTTTTATGTGCAACAAAGAAAATAAAATAATATGATAATTAATGAAGTTTGTGAAAAATTGAGTTTTATCGTTTTATTGTAACTTAGATAAAAAAAAAAAAAAAAAAAAAAAAAAAAAATTGTTGTGTTATTATTTTCGTTTCATGTACATAAGATAAAAAAAAAAAAAAAAAAAAAAATAAAAAAATTAAGTTTTTATGAAGTTTAAGTTCGTCATCAATAGTTGAAGATCGAAGACCGAAGACCGAAGATTGAAGACGTTTCTATGGTTTCTTATGAGAGAGTGATGTTAGTTGCCGATCGGGTGAGAAGTGAGTGAGTACTCCCACCCTTGCTAATGGTTGATTTTCCTTTCTTAGAGATCATCGGAAAAGATTCTTTTTATCCACACTTCGTGGAGTCTCCGCATTTTATTTCTAAGGTTATCCTTCTTACCTACAACGTGTGCAGGATTTCTCTCTTTACTCCCCGCTCCGCACACATGAGAGACTAAAAAGCGATCTTTTTGAGTGCAATTATCATAAAACCCTAATGGTGAGGCGAAGTCGAGGCTTATGATCACAATCGAATCCGAATTCTTTCATATGGTATGGTTACTTCTCGCAAAGCACTTAAGGATGAGAATGCGTTCTTCGATAGTTCTAACCTGCATTACTAGCATGCAGAAACTCTATGTCCTCATAGCTTCTTGGAGGCTTGAGACTCTTTTACACTCTGAAGTTGGAGAAGGTTTTGTGGGTACACCTCTGGTAAACCCTCACGAGACTATAACTCGTCCACTAGGGACACCTAGGGGTTTAAAGGCTTAGTGCATACGCTAAATGCATTCGAGAGACCTGCGACAGGGGTATAGTTAGGATTTCTTGTTTTCTGTTTTACTTGAGGACAAGTAAAATTCAGGTTTGGGGGTATTTGATGAGTGCCAAATATTGCATATTTATACATCTATTTATTGGCATTTTACTCATCTTTTGCGCTTAGAAATCAGATATTATCTCAGATTCTGTGTTTTCCTTGTTTTCAAGAATAAATATTTGTTTTAATTAATTTTGTATTTTTAGGTACTAAATAAAGCTCGGAGAATCTGAGGAGCAAAAGAGCAAAGAATTGGAGTCGAGCATCTATGGAGCAGATAGCCAAAGCCGCGCGCGAATCGTTGCAACCCAACAAGGAAGACATGGGCTAGAGCTACCCACGACCCGGATCCGAGCCCGCTCACTCGAGCATCAAGATCTCGCCTGGCTACATCCAACGGTCGCTGCCCTCACTATACATCATTTCTTGATGCTCCGTGCAACACGAGATCACTCTAAAAACCGGCTACCAACCTCAACCGTTCAGATCTCTTCAGCTCCATCCGACGCTCGCTAGGCCATTCCCATCGTCCATTCCTACACCCGCTCAACACCGAATCAACCCATACCCCTATACCCCCACTCGACTCTACCATTTCCTTCCCTCACCTTCTCTTTCCTCTCCCACGAGCTCTCGCAAAACCCTACCCACACCATACCTCCACCTCCTTCTTCCACGACGTTTTGCAGAGCCATCATCATCACCAACAACTCCTCTAGCCTCTGCGCCACCACTCTCTCCCTTATTTATCTTTTTTATAGCTTCTCTTCAACCTAGAAGCTAGGTTAAAGATAAATAGGGTTAGGGTTTTCACCAACTCCGTTGCATGTTCGATTCAGAGGCGACGTGACAAAGGGAGCAGACAATTCAGAGCATGGGTTTGAGTTCTTTTGACTTGTTTTATATTTAATTTCTGTTTGAAAATAAATTAGGGTTTCTGGGTGTGCCTGTATAAATAGAGAGTGAAGAGCATGTTTTTAGTGACGCCTGGATTAGCCAGTGCTGTCAATTAGGTTTAATTTGTGTTTTTCATGTTTTAATTTAGTGCTAGGGTTTCACTGAAACCCTAACTCCATGATTTGTGTTTTTAACTTTGTTGAATTATCTTGAATGCTTAAAATTACAATTATGTTTTCAATTACAAATACCCAATGCTCTTCTCTCACGGTGTATACCAACGCCATGGATACACCGTAGTTAGGTCACAATTGTGTTGAGTGTGCAGCTCAACCTTAGATACAAATGTTGATTCCCTTGACTAGTTGTACTAAAATAGACAACTAGTGCTCCGGGTCAAACACTTTAGCCGTTAATCGAGGCATTACGAGGAGAAACACCTTAGATAGGTGGTGGGTTTGACACCCTGCCCTTATCAGTCACAGGGCAAGAAAGTCTCAACTCAGTTGAGCACACAGTAGGAGCTAGAGGTGAATGTGACCATCCCAGCACACATTTGTTTTCACTGTTTTACCTTAGTTTAGGTTTATTCCACTCAATCTTAGCCGTTTCGGCAAAAACCATCTGTTGTCACTGTTACTCCACTTTGAATTTCAGTTTAAGCAAGCCTTAGATCACTAGAGCACCACAAGTCTCTCGTGGTTCGACTCGACGTGCCAGTTCTACAAACCAGACACCGTGCACTTGGAGGTATAACCCGTAGGCCGTAATTTATACATCTTTTTCGGGGCCTACCAACCGTGCAACTTTGCTTTGGGGTTGGGGGTTTCATAAAGTCTTGGATCCATCTATGTTTCCAAATTTGTATCTTCTTGCCATTTCCCAGACACCAACAAACTATTATTGTGTACAAAATCTAATTCGTAAATCATACTTCTCCACGACCGGGTGGTGTTTGTTTTTTTTCTTGAGATTGAATAGATCACCATCCGCAAAGTATTTGCTTTGTAGAGATCTTACCATCATAGAATCCGTGGTTCCGAGGCAAGCTTCCAAGCGATTTTTGCAAGTAAAGCTTTGTTGAAGATGTGCATATCTTTGAAACCTAACCCACCTTCTTCTTTAGGCTTCTGAGTTCTTCTCCAAGTGATAATGTGGTTGCCTTTGCACGATTTTTTATATCTCCAAAATTGCTGTTGCTTTGTGCTCATTTGCTTGATAGTAACATCAGGCAGTTTAAAACTTATCATGTGATGAATGGGAATTGCATTAGACACGTTCTTAATCATCACTGATCTAGCGGCTTCTGACATATTGCTTCCATTCCAGTTAGAGAACTTATGATCCATTTTATCAGAGAATAGAGAGAAGGGGATACGTTTCTTTCTCGCCCACGAAAAATGGTAATCCAAGATATTTCTCATACGAAATATTGAGAGATCTAACCCGAAGTGTACCACTAATATTCGACAGTCTCTAGATCTAGATTGAGTCAAGAAAACCGCGATTTATTAAAATTTATCACCTGCCCTAACATCATGCGAGAATTGATGAATTACTTGGAGGAGATTATTGACCTGAGTATCATTTGCTTTGCAGAACAAAATACAATCATCCGCAAAAAGCAGATGGTTAATTTTTGGGGCAGAGCGTGAAATTTTCATACCTGTTAATTTACCAGTCTTCTCGCAGTGAGCTAGAAACCTAGAAAACGATTCCATAGCTAGAATAAATAGGTAGGTCGACAATGGGTCACCCTGACGAATACCTCGTGTAGGCTTGAAGGCAGATGTAGGAGAACCATTAAGATTGATTTCAATATGAGTTGTAGAGATGCATTGAGAGATCAACTGACAACATTTATCTGAAAAACCAAATTTCTTTAGAATATCCAACAGAAACTCCATTCTAAACGGTCCAAACGCTTTTAGACATTTCCATCTTGAGTGCTAGATGGCCACTTGCACCCTTTTTTTCTTCATTGCTTGAACTATTTCTTGAACGGAAAAATATTCTCGAGAGATTAATCTCCTGGCACGTATGCAGATTGCATAGGAGAGATAATCTTCGATATGTGCTTTTTCATCCTTAAAGCAATAAGTTTCGAGATGATTTTATAAACCGTGTTACACAAGGCAATTGGATGGAAGTCTTCCGGTTTATTGCATATATGAACTTTTGGTATCAATGAAACTCTTGTATTGTTTAATTGTTGGAGAAGAAACCTTAATGAAAGAACGATCTAACCGTGTTGCATACATCTTCCTTTACCACTGTCCATTGCGACTGATAAAACCCAGGAGGGAAGCCATCTGGACCTGGAGAAGTCCATGGCTCCATTGTCATGAGTGCTTGATATATTTCATGTTGGTAGGGATGGATTCTAGCGCTTCATTATCTTGAAGAAATGACCGAGGGATATGCTTTAGAAAATGGTGATCTGCTAGGAGGATCTCGATGAAGTCATGATATTTTGAAAATGATTTTTGAGAAGGCCTGAAAGAGAGTCTATGTCGCTGCACCATGACCCGTTGGAGCCTTTAGTGAGTCAATTATTGCGGGATCTTCGCGATTCATTACGATATGAAAATATCTTGAGTTCATATCCATATCATTAAAGAAATGGTCTTTAGCTTTTTTGCCTATTTGAGTGGCTTGAATTTCATTAAGAGATCTCGAGATCACCTTCCGGTTTAACCACAACTTCGTGTTAGAGCCATTAACATCTCGTAGCTTGTAAGGCATTTAGATCTGCAGAAGTTGAGTTATGCGTTGGTTGATATTACCAAAAGAGTCTTTACTCCGGAGAGACGAATACGCCTAGTATTAAATAACTTATTTGATAGAACAAAAGCATTAGAACCCGGAACAAGAAGAGGACCAAGCGATTTAATATGATTAATGCAACTATTATGTTTAAGCCAATGCTCAAAGAATTTCCAACTTCTACCCGAAACATTATTATTTTTAGCAAGTTCTAATAAAATCGGGGGTATGATCGGATCCATTTTGATGAAGATGACTAACAATAGAATGGGTATGCTAAAAACCAATCACTTTGTTGCCTAAGGCTCTATCTAACCTAGACTTAACCCGACCGATTGCCATGTTTATTACTGGTCCAAGTATAAGGGTTTCCGTAGAAACCCACGTCTGTTAAGTCAGATTCTTTAATAAGGTCTAGAACATCACTAGGCGTGGTATTACTAGATCTAGAGGATCTATCACTAGGAGAGAAAGTAACGTTTAAGTCACCCATAAGAGCCCAAGGTTTATCTATAGTGATACTAAGGTCTTTAATGAAGGACCATTGAGAAACCTTTTCTTGAGTGTATGGTGTGCCATACATGCAAGTGAGATACCATTCCCCTTTGCAAGGGTCATTAGTAACTCGAGAGTAAATTATTTTATCATCCTGGTAGACGACGTTTAGAGAGAAACCATCTTTCCATAACAATAACAAGCCACCAGCTATACCAATCAAGGAACAAAAATTTTGTTTGGCATTCTAGGAAATTAGATAGTCTAATGATCCTATTGTCATTTATTTTGTTTCACAAATAAAGATTATATCGGGGTTATGCAAAGTTATTGAGGTATATGAGGTGATCTCTAGTATCTCCCGCCTAAAAGCCTTGGCAATTCCAGCTTAAGATTTTCATTCTGAGGGAAAGAATAGAGTTTAAATTTTGAATGTTGGAAGTAACCTTAGAATTAGCTTGGTGAGTAAGAAAACGATGACTAAGAAGTTATTAAAAGAGAAGATTACCGTTGGATTTGAAGTCGCAGCAGCCTCATCCATTACATGGGGATTCTCCCTTGCGTTGTTTTCTCTCTCACCAATCGATCGTGTTCCATGCCATCAAACTCAATAATGTAGGATTCCTACTAGCATTTTGTTCCAACATGGTTTCATTATTCTCATCTATAAAGTCGGTTCCTCTTCTTCATTGCTTCTTGATCTCTTTGGCCTTCTCGGGGTTTCCTCCGAAGACTCACTTTTCCTTCCATTTGCGCTTTACTAGCTTCACAGATTTTTGAAATAACAAATCCAAGTCTTCACGATTTCCACTCCATAAGATGCGGCCAAATCATGGAGGTAAGTAATATATTGCTCATTTGTATATCTTCCGATCTTCGGGTCATGAGCTATATTCTCACATTCATCTTTGTTATGGTCTATGACCCAACAACGCGGGCATATGTTATGTGGTTGACGCTCCCAATGGTATCTGACCCATGTAACACCACCGCTCTAGTGTTCCTGGCCTCCCCGAAAAGAGGCTTACTTAAATCTATTTTAACCCTTCTTTGAGATCATGCAACCATAAGTAGGTCTGCAATTGTCAGGTTTAGTTCATATTTTTGGACCTAACTCCACTAGCGCTTCATTAATAACTTGCACCGAGTGGTGTTCAAGCAATAACTCCTTAAATTGAATTATCCATTCCTGATGGGAGAACTTCCAGTCTTTTAGCGGAATAGTATCATCATAAACTTGTAGGTTAAGATGAGACGTACAAACATTCCATGGGCTTCTCTTTAGAACCGCCTGCATCTGCTCTTCAGTTGGGAATTTGAAGAGAAAAATATTTCTATCCAAAGCTCGGATCTCCCTAAATTTGTATGGCTTCCAAAGACCTTTAAGTTCTTGCCTCACTGTGTCTGTTTCCATTTGGTCTTCATTGAACAATTTTCCGATCAAAGAATGACCTCTTTCTTCTTTGCTATTGATAAAGCTTTTTGCAGAACCAACTGCACGCCTTATTTTCAAGGCGTAGATGTCTTTAATATTGGCTTTTTGAAGTCTGGTTTGTGATAGTAGTTACGGTGGTTTTTGAAGAAGAAGCCATTGTTAAATCTTGAGTATTCTCGCAAAGACTTTTCCGAGAAAAGATAGAGAACCGAGAATCCTCTTTTCTTGGTTATAAATGTAATTGTGGACATTTGGATAACTATGAATAGTTAAAAGAAAATATGGATAATCTTCTAATTTTGGGTAGTTTACAATCGTGATGGAGATTTTTGAATATTTGGCATTCAAGGGGGATAGTGTTGACTCTAATTGCTGAAGATACGCTTTGGTAAGTTGAAAAGGTCAAAGACCACATTGGATGGGTATGAGTTTTCCTGAACAGTAGACATTCTAAAACTGCAATGCCGCCAATCAAGGAATTTCAAAATTTGGAAAAAAATTGGCTCGCGGTAGTTGAGGAAATTGAGAAACTCGACTCGAATCGGAACAACTGAGTTTCCAAGCTGATGCCTGTAATGCTGAAAAGGGATATAGGAATCATATAAATGATTTCCTTCAAAATACTGGTACATACTGTAGGAATCCATCATGAGAATGACGGGCTGCAATACTGCTGAAAAAGACGATGTGCATACTGCTTTTGATTGTGACAATAAAGTCTGCGAGAAGAGAAGAACAAACCAGGTCCAAAAATGGATGCTCCCCATGTTTAAAAGCATGAGGACCTGCAAAAAAATTAAGTATTCATTAAAAGGTTTGAAACGAAACAGATGATTAATGAAAAAGTTTTGATCAAACGTCCACGCATGACACGACCAAAACCACGATTTAACAGAACCGAGAAAACAAAAAGAATGAACGAGTTTTAATAGATTTTATGAAAAATGAATAATAAGAGTAGGAAATTTTGAACATTGAAAAGCTTAAACAAAAACAAAGACTCATTAGAAAGAAATGTATCTTAAAGACAGAAAAGAGATCAGGGTTAGGAGAATTAAACAGAAGATGGTACTATGCAAAGATTCATATTGGAGAAGAAAAAATTCCAAGAACTGAGTCAACTCAGTGTCGCCCGATTTGCAGAGCATCTATCGTGATTTACATACCAATCTTAGAAGGTTCTTTCCTGAGAAATTAATGGAAAAGAAATCTTGAACAACCCGTCAGAGTTCTGATATATCAACCGCTAAATGAAGAAGACCTAAATATTTTCTTATTTCGGTAACAGTGGCTTCTCCGTTAAATTTGGTAGAAACAAAAAATCGATTTTCTTTCTCAAACTTTTTGAAGTGTAAGTAAAGATCTTTTCAATATATCTTGGGAAAAAAATCTAAGAGCTGCTACAAATCATTAAATTAAATCTTTAATTTCTGTTTTTGAATTTATATTAGGGCCAAAAATTTGTATACATATTTTTATTTCTGTCAACTATCTGTATATTTACAGAAACAAATCTTGGAGGTATTAAAAAACATCTTGCACCAAATTTAACATTCATTCGTCGCCAAATTTAGCGAAGAAATCCTATTCGTTTAGTAAAAATATTTATGGAAATTCCGTGGTGATGATTATTTCCAGGTTTAAGCTCTTATGCCTAATTTAGCGACAGAAGTATAGTTTTTTTCTATACTGTGAGATAGCTGGGTTCTTTTATATGTTGCGAGGAAAACCTAATCCCGAGCTTCTCTTTCCTCTTGATTATTCTTCTCTTTCCTCTTGATTCTTCTGGTAATCATACTTTCTTTTGCTACGGTTTGTTCAACACGTATTGACTATTACTCGAAAGTTTAATTTTTTTGTGGTACATTTTCTTATTTGTTTGCCTTAATCTCCGCACGGTGTCAACAGAGCACGTAAAATCACCAACTCTCTTATTTATTTGTTTCAATTTTTCTTTTGTTGATCAACTCTATTTTTGATTAGGGTTGGGTTTTCTTTCACTACTGAAACCCCTTTGTTTTATTTTGATTTTGCAGGTAATGGTTATTCAATTATGTTGCTTCTTACATTTGGTTCATGTTTTGAAGGAGATTGCCACTGCTCGGGAAGAAATAAAGATAAGCCTGGTTTTGGAGGAATTAACAACTACATTATGCCGATATAAACTTATGAACAGTTCACTTCGGAATGGAAATGTAATTACCTTTTATGTAGTAGTGTATTCTGTTGATCATGAGTTAATCTGTTAGGGCTTAATGTAGAAATGTATTCTGTTGCACATTATATCGAATTAATTTGTTACTGCAGTTTGTACATAATTTTTCATACGGTACGATTAGACTAAATGGATGAAAAAAAGGGGCTGAATATGGGTTCAAGAAGGAGGGGAAAAAAATACAACCAAGGATCTCCATGTAAAAATCGTAACAGTACAACTTCATGAAGTGTTCTTTAAATGGATGGAAATATCCTAATTATGATTAGTAGACTTGCATTTCAGGACGATGCAAACAACAGTTGGAGCATTTGGTGGTGCTGGAGACTATGCATATGGGGTGGTCGTACTACCACTAATGGTGGCAAGTGCAGGGAATAGCAATCCTGTGCAACATTAAGCTTAAGTACCCCACTATTCCTTGCACCGAAGCTTTGTCGAAACTTTCGGCACGTTGTTTTGATATAAAGCTTATTTGCATTATAAAAAAGCATATATGGTCTATGGAAATTTGCACCATTCTAACAATTTTTCAGTTTATCGAGTACCATCAGTTTGGTTATCGTTCTAGAGCCAGTGGATTATGTTATTACTTATTATTGGCGCCGTTCTTGCCAATACGTGCACTGTCTACTCTTAATTAATTGATCATATTCAAATCCTGGATATAGGATTTCAAATCATGTTTTTTTTTCATGAATTTTCTAACAAATTTGTGAAAGATTAATCTTTTTGGTTTTGATTGAAGAAAATTCATCCGCCTCTAGAAATTCGGTTGGCCGTATTGGATATGCTTAGAGATTTACTCAAGTCGATTGCTCAATACATTTATTGGTCTTCATAATTTGTTCAACCTCATTGGATAAGCTTATTGGATTTGACTACCAGCATCAAAAGTCTCTCTTGCATATCACAGGCAACTGTGACATCGGTTTTTCCTCCATATGGTACGATTTCATCATCAGGAATTGATAACCTGTGAATCATTTTCAAACCTGTCTGCGTCATTTTTTTATTTATGCTTTGATTTTAGGGGAATCACCATCTTTGAAATTTACGATGCTTACAAAGAGCATTACCTTTGGCAGTGTCGACAAAAAGAAAAAAGATCTTTGGCAGTGTTTCTTCCTAAAATCAGTAGTCACCCAAACGTGGTTTCGTATGGGTTTCAATAGTTTTTTGTGCAGATTCTCCTCAGATTGATCTAGGCTTGAGATACCTGACTAAGCAACTCTCTTTTCTCAGGTCAGGATCCACGAGGCGAAACTCAGCTAAGACCCAGGTTTAATTGAGTTTAAGATGGATCAGGTGGTCACGGCGATAAAGGCATCGGGTGAGATATGACTACATATTTCCTTTATGCAATTTTTACCTTTGCGCTTTCAATGTCAATTTCAACATTTAGCAACATAGTGCCTTTGATCTGTGAACATTAGCACTGACGTTTGAATTTTTACGTACTTTGCGTACCTTCGTTGTGAACGATGTAGTACATAGATTGACACTGTTTCCTTGATAAGTTGGTAGGTGAGCAAAAAGACGTTTGATTTTTTTCCATATGCCTACGCGTCGAGCAGGGTGTAGCAATGTAGGAGTATTTTCCTGTGTTTTTAATGGTCACCATCGTATGAAATGTACGGGGTGGACATGTATATCAGTGATTCAGCAACCATTGTGTGTGCTGAATAACCAAACAAATTTAAACATGAATTTTTTTCTCATGGGTGGTTTAGGTATTTTTAATATGTACTGTTTAATAGATAACTTAATAATATATTTCATTAGTACCTACGTGGGATAAAAGATATAAGCATTTTTTGGGTGTTCAAGAATTACAAAAGTTTCTTGGTCATGGCTTTGTGTGAGAGATGACAAAAATTAGGATGCCAATTTCTTGCAGTTTAATTGTCCTGGCCAAACAGTCTTTTAATTGCTTGGAACGAGAAAAAGGTTTATTTTACCCTTTTACTGATGCTTTGGAGATTTATGGGAAAAACCGATGGGGTTTATGTGAAAAAAATAATTGAAACGGCTGGTTTGCAGTTTTTAGGTTAGTAGGAGCTACTTAGAACACCATGCTACCAGAACATTGTGTGAGCATTGGTAACTATTTATACATGCTTAACATAATGGATCTGGCTGTTTTATTGAATAAAAATAAGGATGTCTGTGGTTGTCCACCGAGTACGTGTATGTATGTTTGTTGCTCACTTGAACACTATAATAACAGGAAATTCAATTGCTAATACTATATTTAACGATGTTGTGTTTTGCTTTTTTCCACTTCTATCCTTCTCAATGATGGGGAATTATGAAGGGGAACGTTGAAGACTTGATCACCAACATTGGCTTGGTGTTGGTGGTGCTACTGTTTCTGTGTCCACTTCATCAGGCACTGCTTTTGTTGCACCGACAACCAAGAAGAAGGTTACGAATTATGTGTTTTTGAACATTTTTTTTCCCATACTGTATTATGTGAATTCTTTTGCTTCTAGATGGGTATAATGCTTACATTGACTTCATGTTTTGCAGGAAGAGGCCAATGAATTTGTGAGCTCTTAAAGATACGTGTTGTTACATACATTATTGGTAGTATACGCATATATCCCTAGCTAAGTCTATTCAAAATAAACTGTATTTTAGGTGAGCTGATAAGATAACTATATATTATACAAAATGAACTAATCAAAATGTTGTACATTAAAGGATCAATTCATTCGAGAAGTGTACCAAGCAAATGAGTAAGATTATTTCTTGAATTCTGTATCTCTTCATGTGCCGAAACATCTGATCGGGAGGGTTTCTAATTGTGAGCTAAAAATTGTTTGAGTTAATGCATAATTATAGACTTAGGTGGAAGTAATTTTATGTTTTCTTATTATATGTAAGTTGTTCTGAATTAATTGCGTTGTGATTTCCAATTTGGACTAGAATGATTACGCTTGCAAACTTTGAATCAAGAGATGTTGTTCAAAAACTGAAAGAGGGGAGAGTTTATATTTTGGTACACAACCCTCTTAAACAGGACCTTATCCATATGTGAGCCGGAAGGGCGAAAGCTAAGATTGTTCTGCATTGGATGACTGCAGGTGGTGACGTGGGTGATACGTGCCTCTACATAAAAACTCTCATGACTGAGTGAGTACTTGGCTTTATCCTCATCCTCTTTTATAAGTCACCGCCGCCAGACTTCTACTTATTACTTTTTCATTTGACTTGATTCATTGTCCTCACCGAGTTAATCATATATAAACGCATCTTAATGGAGCTTTTCATACTAGGGTCCGCAGTCCTGTAAGAAAAATCCTAATTAGCGGGAAAGCAAATCAGTCGTACTTCATTCCAATTTAAATCCATATTTTTATTTCTACTTTTTTGAAGTCTACAATTTAGTGGTTCTCCAATTAATTGATGAATCTTATGATTCTTTACTTGCAGGCTTGATCACTGAAGATAAAAGAATACAACTATTAGCTGAATTGTGTTAGTATTTGTACGTCTAATTGATTTTAATGCTCTTGGAAGCAGTTCTTATAAGAATTGATTTTACTGCTCTTGGAAGCAGTTCTTATAATAAATGCAAATACTAACTCAACTTCAGTTAAAAAACCCGAAAGAGCTTAGCACAAGTACTGCTATTCTCCGTGTTGATGTTGAATGACGATGTTTCCTCCATAGCCATTGAGGTAATTTTTGTACTTCCATTTGTTATTTCAACCCAAGACCCAAAGTACCCTTAACTCATAGTCGGTTGAAAACATGAAAGTTCCTTCCAAAATCTTTGCAGTACAGAAAAATCCTATTATGGGTTTCTTCTTATGAACACGACTAGCAAATAGTTGGGTTTGTCATTATGGACTCCTTCTCAAGGAATTTTTCTCAATGCCTTAAAATTATTCTTCTCATTATCGTCTGACAGCAACGAGGAGCTATAGTTCTTTAAAATGAATGTGACTTAGGCTTCGTATACGAACATATGAATAACTTATGTTGAGTTTATTTCTCATACATATAATATATTTACTTATAGGTTCCCTTGAATGCTGGGTACTAAGATGTGGATGGTTGCGGTCAAAGGTAATTCTCATTTGTCCTTCTATTTTTGGTTATCGTTTCTGACTTAGTATTAGAGTGGACATGCATTTGTGGTTTTAAAAATGAACTATGTTGTTTCGATAACTTTCTTGGGAATCCAAACAATTCCCGTTGGGCATTAGAATAAAAAAAAAATCACTGTTGAGCCTTTATTTTTCACCGGCGTTTCAAGAATGTTGTAGATATTTTCCAAATGTTGTTTTAAACTTTAGGACAGATTACAATATTGTAAAATGATGAAATTGCTTATTATGGCCATATTTTTCTTCATTCCGAACCTTGTTTTTCTGCATCTTACTACACATTTGCGTAACATTTAATTGCATATCGATGTATGGATTCTAGGGATCCATAAGACTACGGTGTGTTGATGAGTGCCAAATATTGCATATTTCCACATCTTTTTATTGGCATTTAACTCATCTTTTGTGCTCAGAAATCAGATATTATCCCAAATTCTGTATTTTCCCTGTTTTCAAGAATAAATATTTGTACTAATTAATTTTGTGTTTTTTAGGTAGTAAATAAAGCTCGGAGAAATTAAGGAGCCAAAAGAGCAAAGAATTGGAGACGAGCGTCTATGGAGCAGAAAGCCAAAGCTCGCGTGGCGCATCGGCTTGCAACTCAACAAGTAGCAACCCATTTACAAGACATGGGCTTGAGCAGTCCAAGACCCGGCCCATAACCCGGATCCAAGCCCGTCCCATCTGAGTCGTTAGATTTGATCAATTTGGATCCAACGGTCGCTCCACCCATCTCTTCACCTCTCGCTGCTCCCGCTCCACATCAAAATCACCTATACCTTACCCATCGAACCAAATACCCATTTATCATTTCCCTTTCTCTTTCTCCCCGACACTTTCAGAGAAAACCCATATCTTCTCCTCCCGACCATACCAAGAGAGCCAACCACCACCATCTCCTTCCCCGACACAAAGACCAACAAAGCACAAAGCAGCCGCATGCTCCGCCACTCTATCTCAAGTTATCTCCATCATAGCTTTTCCATACCCTAGAAGCTAGGTTAGAGATAGTTGGAGCTAGGGTTTTCTCTAACATCAAATCAATGGAGTCAGAGACGAATTAGCAGAGGAAAGAGGTTTGGGTTTTTGTTTAATTGCAAGTTTGAGTGATTGAGAGGTATAAAATGAGATGTTCCTCATGTGAGAGAAAACAATCAATTTTAGGGTTTTTATTTTGTGTAATTTAATTTCAATTCTGCTTCAATAATTTAATGATGTGCTAATTCAATAACTGGGGTTGAGATGAAACCCTTGATTGCATGCTAAGTCAGTCACTATATTTTTATTATTCTTGTTGTGCTTCAATGGTTTAGGAGAATTGAATTAGCTATTTAAGCACATGAACCTGTGATTAAGTGTACTGTAAGAAGACACCTAATACTAGGGGGGAGTTTGTGAGATTAGCCAATACATTATCCTTGGTATTCTTCCCTGGAAAGAATCAAGAATATAATTTGACTAGGAATTGCCTTAGCATAGGATCAGGTGGTGGATTCACCGCCCTAGTGTTCTTCAACTTTGTTTACATTCTTTTTTATAACTCACCTTACAAATCACAAACATCTTTGTCGTATCGACACCAACCAAACCCAACATTTGATAACTCCCTTAGAAATCGGCCTTTAGTAAGGCTTTGGAATCAACTTTTCACACACTCCATTTTCGTGGATCGACTGTGACTTGCCCCGCTCCAATAGGCACTTTGTGCACTTGCGGTTTAAACGTAGCGAAACATATTTCCCGACCTACCAAGTTTTTGCGCGCATTTGCCACGGGATTTGGTAGTGTCTTTGTGTTGATTACTTGTTTACTTTGCGATTTTCGCTAACCCTGTATATATGTGTTAGATTCTCTCTTGTTTTCCTGCCATTGTAGCTGTAGCTTGTCTTATTGCATAGTAGCTTTAGTTTGAAACTCACTGCCTCATCTGTAGCTATAGCTTAGTTTAAATTTCACATTTGATTCTCAGTTTCATTACATAATCTGCATATTAGTTAGTTGTAATTTCAAGCATGTCATTTGCATAAACAGCACCATCTATAACCTTTCATCATCTAACTGCATTTTGAATAATATTAACTTAAATATTATAGTTCACATTTTTAGGATAAGCATTTGCATAATTTAGCTTTGCTAGGATAACTGTTAGTTAGACTTTCATTCCCTATAATATATTCATCCTATCATTCTTGCACTTCAGTATTATCTTTAGCTGCATCTCATATTCAAATCCTTTTCGCATAATCCTGTTGCTTTTCACCGTAGTTCATCATCTTAGTAACTTTGTCTGTTATCCTGTAGTTTAGTTAAATCATATGTTCATATGTTTCTAGCTGTAGTGTGCTCTGTAATTTAGGTTGTACATATTTTTTCTTATAGTGTGTCATATTTTGTAGTGTAGGTTTCCTTTGGTTTTCTCTTAGTCTTTAGTCACTACGATCTGTAGCCTGCTTTTTCATTATGTAGTATTTTAGCTGTAATTTTTCTTTCCATCTTTTGCATTCTGTCACACTGCATTCTCATAACTGCATCTTGTTCTTGCATTTCAGTGCTGTAATTTGTTTCAGTAGGTTAGTAACTTCTTAGCTGTAAGTTTTTGTCTTAAAATCTCACTTGTTCTCTTCTTTGTGGTACCATCACATACTTTAGTTTTTGTTGCATTCTCGTAGCTTAGTATAATCCATCTTTTATAAAGTTTGCATTTGGTTCATCTCAAAGGCACCTTAACTCACTCCATTGTTTGCTCTATCTTTCATCACTTTTGTTCACTTGCATGGTCCCGTATTATACCAAAGCATTTCGCATATCACATTTCATTTCCATAGCATTGTTGTTTTCGGTTCCATATCATCACCGCACTTTGATGTCATTTTTGTTATCCTGTGGCTCAATCTGTACTTTAGGTGGAGCTCTTGAGTCTGTAACCTTAGCATTAGTGCTCTTTCATTTTCACTACTTCCACTCAATTCTGGGAACTGAAGCTTGCTGTTGAGTTACAGGTACCTGCAGACACTGGAGCATAAGCTAAGGAAAAACAGAAAAAGAAGAAAAGGGAGCAGCAAAACCAATTTGTGGAATTGCCTAAACCCAGTTTTTATACTGGCGGTATTGTACTTTCCAACCCCATTTTTGCCCGAATGGTTGTCTTGAAACCGTGAATCTCATTGAGTAGCATTGAATAGTTGATTTTTTTTTCTCATGAAATGAACACCATGTATGCTCACCGAACTTTGATATCTCGCATGAATGTCGCCACCCAATAAGCATATGGTATCTTTGTGTACATATCTCGCCTTGTCATATATGTGCATGAGCCGTGAATTTGAGGTTAGCAGACTTGTTCTCGATCTGTGCAACACCGGAAATTTGGCCGAGTACACCGATTGCATGATAACACCTCTTGCTAGGTATTGATCAACACCAAATCTTTGTTTTTGGGTGTTCTGTGGCCGTGAAATCTTGGCGCCTCGCAAGGCCCGGCTGTAGCCCTTAGCTTCCATCTCGCCCCCGTGCTCAACTCCAGCCCCGAAGTTGTTGAGATCGAGATGCAACTTGTTAACCAAGTTTGCCGCAAGCCCTACTTCTGACATCAATCGGGATGGTTGATCAACTGACCCTGTTGACACTTGCATCTGAGTAGTTTGCTGACTTGCTGCTGTGCCTTAGCTAATTGCCATGAGAGCTTGGCTCTGAAGTAGTGCTGTGATCACAAAACCCTGCTGATATATGCATAATTGTGTATAACCTCTGAGAATTGAAATCACTTGACTGTGTTGACACTCTGAGCCTGCTGTAAAGTGCTAGCATTGATTATTTGTTGATTCATTTGCTACATCTGTGAAGTTTATATACCCTGCTAATATTTACACTCCTATGTACCTGATCTCTGAAAATTGATAGCAGCTAGCTTGTTTTTCCAAACACACAAACCCATCACATGCTTCACCTTGAGTGAGCACATCCCATAACCTTGTGCACCTCATACAATTTTTTTGATTTTCTTGTGCACAAGCTGAAGCCCACATAAACTGGGCTGTGCAACAAACTGAAGCCCACATAAACTGGGCTGGAACCCATAACCACTGGGTTCTGCATAAACTGGGCTGAAGCCCACATAACCTGTGCTGTACCTTACAGCAACAAAAATCACTCCTTTGTGCTTAAGTCTGAGAATTGGTGTGTCACTTGGTTATTTTGTGCTTGTCTGTGTTGAGATCGATTGGATGTATGCATGCTTAACATACTCGATGTGCTAGCTAGGCTATGATTGTGTCTTTTAGAGACCAAACAAATCGATTAGTTAGAATCCGCCCGGACAAAATTGTCAGCATACCCAGCTTCTTCTGCTGCAAAGCCCAAGCCCATCAAATGTAAACCATGGGTGATGAACCAAACCCACCCCGTAGTCTCAAGGACTCGCATGTACCCAACTAGGCAAGCCAGCCCTCTTGCATCATTCTCGCCAGCCGATGCTTGTCGGCTTGAATCGAAAGTAAGCACCATTCACATGTTGCCCGTGTTTAGAGGGGTCGGCGCCGAAAAACCCCTACCATCACGTGAGAGATTTTGAGGATATTTGTGGGACTCTGCGTTTTAACCAAATGCCGCAGGAGTCCTCAAACCGAGATTGTTTCCTTTTTCTCTAAAAGACAAAGCCAAGTCATGGCTTCATGCCCTACAACCACAGTCCATTAGAACATGGGATGACCTCACAAAAGAGTTTTTCAAAAAGTTTTTCCCAAACCATAAGACGGCGACAATTCGCCAAAGTCTAAATGGTTTTGTGCAATTAGAAGACGAAACTCTAGCAAAAGTACTTGGAGAGATTCAATGAATTATTACTCCAATGTCCCCACCATGGCTTTGAAAAATGGAGACTCGTGCAAATTTTGTATGAGGGTCTAGATGTTAGAACCCGAACCACAGCTCGAGTCAATGTGCAATGGTGCATTTATTGACAAAAGTGCTGATGAGGCTTGGACTTTCTTAATCGAAGTCGCTGAAAAGACTCAACAGTGGGAGTCCATCCGTGAACCAAAAAGGACTACCCATGCGAACAATGTCCATAGAATCGAGTCTCGACTTTGAGGGAAATGCAAAAATGGCATCTTTGGCCCGAGAATAGAAGTGCTTGAGTTGCGTAAGAATGTGAAACCTAATGCCCCTACTCTCCGTGACCAAATCGAAATGGCCACTTGTGCCGCATGCCATAGCTCGACCACTTAGTGGACAGCTGTCCCGACTACATGCATTTCAAGAGTCTAAAACCGAGCAAGCCAATGCACTATACCATAGGCAAGAGAACAACCCGTATTCTCAAACTCTACAACCTGTGGTGGAGGAATCACCCTAACTTCTCATGGTCCAAAGGGCACTGCATAAGGGGAACAACAAATAACAACCAAGGATACTCATATCCTAGAAACCCCCAAGTACAACCCCATACTCGCACCCTGTAGAGAAAAAACCTAGATTTGAAGACTGTGGTGTCGATATGTTAACCCAAAATCTTTCACAACTTCGTAAAACTACCGACCAACGTTTCACAAGTCTAGAACTTAAAATGGGTCAAATCATGTGATGTATTGAATGAGAGAGAAAAAGGCAAACTCCTAGTCAACCCCAACAAAATCCAAAGAATGTGTTTCAGCAGCAGTTCTTCAAACCGCAATGAACCTTCACATAGTCGCGAATGCTATCACCACTCTCCGTAGTGGTAGAGTTTTTTGAGAACAATGTAGGTGTACCATAGTCAAGCGAGTCTAAATCAGACTCACCAGTACACACAACACCGCAGAAAACATCTACTGTAGAAAAAGAATCTGAGCATGTTGATAAATCTAAGAGTCCTACTGATATAGATGTTTCTTTGCCAAGTCATGCACCTGTTGCTCCATTCCCACAAAGGTTGGTGCAGCAGAAAGGGGGTAACCAGTACAACGAGATTTTGGAAATGTTCAAACGAGTTAACATAAACATTCCATTTCTCGAAGCAATCAGACAAATACCCACTTATGCTAAGTTTTTGAAGGACTTGTGCACACAAAAGCGAAAGCTTCATATGCATAAGCGTGCCTTTCTCACTGAGCAAGTGAGCTCAATAATCCAACACAAGATTCCCACTAAGTTTAGAGACCCAGGTAGTCCAACAATTACATGCACCATAGGTGACCATGTGGTCTAAAAGGCGTTACTAGACTTAGGAGCAAGTGTGAATCTATTGCCATACTCCGTGTATGTGCAACCTGGGCCTTGGGAGTCAAGCCCACACCGTTACGCTATAATTAGCTGACAGATCGTGAAAATCCCCCGTGGTATTGTTGAAGATGTGTTAATCAAGGTTGATAAATTTTTCTTTCCCGTAGACTTCATTGTCTTAGACACTCAACCCGTAAAACCCAAGTAATCACATTCCTGTGATTTTAGGACGCCCTTTCCGGCGACGTCCAATGCCATCATCAACTATCGTAATGGAGTGTTGAAATTATCTTTTGGTAACATGACCGTAGAGCTGAATGTTTTTAACACTAGTCAACAACCCATTGATTGTGATGATACTGATTTTCATGAGATTAACATGATTGAGAGTCCGATCCAAGACTCATTGCCCGACATTTTTCAAATGGACCCTTTGCAAGCATGTTTAGATAACTTTGACTTAGATCTCTTTGAGTCTAAGTACATTGGGTGAAATTCACTCTTTGCTTGAATCTGCTCCACCCATGGATATTGCTAAATGGCGAATGCAAAGGTGGAACCACTTCCACTCTCGATTCCAAATCGCCCCACCTCTTGATAAACCACCTAAGCTTGATTTGAAACCATTACCCCGATACCTTGAAGTATGCTTTCTTAGGTCCTTCGATACTTTACCCGTGATTATTGCATCATGTTTAGACACAGAACAAGAAAGTCAACTTTTAGAAGTACTTAAAGAACATAAAGGAGCCTTAGGTTGGACCATCTCAGATCTTAAAGGTATAAGTCCCACAATTTGCATGCATCACATAAATCTTGAAGAGAACACTAAACCATCTAGGGAAATGCAAAGGAGACTTAACCCCAATATGAGAGATGTTGTCAAAGGTGAGATTTTGAAATTGCTTGATGCGGATATCATTTACCCGGTTCCAGATAGTCAGTGGGTCAGTCCCATCCAAGTGGTACCCAAAAAGTCGGGCATTACTGTAGTTCAAAATGAGATGAATGAACTTGTCCCCACCCGTGTTACCATAGGGTGGCGAGTTTGTATTGATTATAGGAAAATTGAACACAAAAGAATAAAGAAAGACCATTTTCCCCTTCCATTCATTGACCAAATGTTAGAAAGGTTAGCAAAACATAGTCACTATTGTTTCTTAGATGGTTATTAGGGCTACAACCAAATTCACATAGCACCCAAAGACCAACAAAAGACCACATTTACATGTCCTTATGGAACATTTGCTTATCGCCGCATGCCCTTTGGGTTGTGTAATGCACCCGCTACTTTTCAACGTTGCATGATGAGCATATTTTTCGACATGGTAGATAAGTTTTTGAAATTTTCATGGATGACTTTTCTGTGTTTGGGTCTTCTTTTCGATGAATGTTTGCATCATCTTACTTGTGTGTTGATTAGGTGTAAGGAAAAGAATTTGGTTTTGAATTGGGAAAATGTCATTTCATGGTTCATTCGTGCATTGTTTTAGGGCATATCATCTCGGAAAAGGCATAGAAGTAGACAAAGCCAAGGTTGATCTCATTCAACACTTGCCTCAACCTCGTTCGTGAGGGACATAAGATCATTCTTAGGCCATGCGGGTTTTTACCGCCGATTCATCAAAGATTTTAGTAAAATTTCAAGACCTTTATGTAATCTTCTTGCGAAAGATGTTGCATTTGTCTTTGATGATGCTTGTAAGGAAGCATGGGAGCAATCAAGGCTCTCCTTACATCTGCCCTATAGTCGGACCACCCGACCGGACATTACCATTTGAAATTATGTGTGATGCGTTCGACTATGTTTGTAGGAGCTGTTTTGGGCCATCGAGTAGACAAACTTCCTTATGTGATTTACTATGCTAGTAAAACACTTAATGATGCTCAACTGAATTATTCCACAACCGAGAAAGAGTTGCTAGCTGTTGTGTTTGCATTAGATAAGTTTAGATCTTATTTGATAGGGTCTAAGGTCATCATATATTCTGACCATGCTGCATTGAGATATCTTTGTCTAAAAAAGATGCTAAGGCTCGTCTAATTCGATGGATACTCTTGTTACAAGAGTTTAACCTCGAAATTCGAGATAAGAAAGGGTCAGAAAATGTTGTTGCTGATCACTTGTCTAGGTTGAATGTTGAATCTGCTGATGAATCCGTGCTGATTAGAGAGTCATTCCCCGATGAACAATTGATGCTTGTGTCCGAAATGCCATGGTTTGTCGATATTGTGAACTACCTTGCTACAGGTAGAATGCCCTTGCATTGGTCTAAACAAGACTGTTCTAAATTCTTGGCTGAAGTTAAACATTTCCTTTGGGATGACCCATATCTGTTTAAGTACTGCCAAGACCAAATCATTAGGAGATGTGTCCCCAATTCTGAACAAAGGGACGTCATCTCTTTCTCATGACCATGCATGTGGAGGCCACTTTAGTGCCAAGAAAACTCGCTGCAAAGATCTTGCAGAGCGGTTTCTATTGGACAACTTTGTTTAAGGATAGCCATGCTTTTGTGTTGCTTGTGACCGATGCCTTAAATTAGGAAGTATCTCTAAGAGAAACATGATGCCCTTACAACCCATTTTGATTGTTGAATGTTTGATGTGTGGGGTATTGATTTCATGGGTCCATTTCCTAACTATGAAGGTAAGTTGTACATTCTTGTTTCATTGATTATGTCTCTAAGTGGGTATAGGCCATTGCATCCAAAACAAATGATCATAAAGTTGTTCTTTCTTTTCTTAAGGAAAACATTTTCTCCCGCTTTGGAACACCTAGAGCAATAATCAAGTGATGGAGGTAGTCATTTTTGCAATAGACCTTTGAATCACTTGTGCGCAAGTATGGAATCACTCATAAGGTAGCAACACCTTACCATCCTCAAACCAAAGGCCAAGTAGAAGTTTCTAATAGGGAAATTAAGCATATTCTTGAGAAGACCTGTCAATCCTTCTAGGAAAGATTGGTCTTTGCGCTTAAATGATGCTTTGTGGGCCTATAGAATCGCATACAAGACTCCCATTGGGATGTGCCCTTACATACTTGTGTACGGAAAGCATGTCATCTCCCCGTAGAGTTAGAACATCGTGCATATTGGGTCAGAAAGAAGTTGAATTTGATCTTGATAAAGTCGGTACCCAAATAAAACTTCAACTCAATGAGTTAGAAGAATTGAGAAATGATGCATATGATAGTGCCAAATTGTACAAACAAAGAATGAAAGTGTTTCACGACAAGCGCATTCTGTGCAAGTCCTTCACACCAGGTCAAAAAGTTTTATTGTACAACACGCGTTTGCATTTGTTTCCGTGAGTTACGTTCTCGATGGTAGGGACCATTCTTGGTACGCACCGTTTTCCCCCATGGAGCTGTTGAAATTGAAAACCCAGCAACCAAGAACATCTTCAAAGTCAATGGTAAGAGATTGAAACCATTTCCTCGAGCATCTTCCACCGTGAAGTTGAGACCGTCGACTTGGAAGACCCCATCTATGTGGACTGAACTAGTTCACTTGTGTACATACATATGGACTAAAAATCCATTCTCTTTCTCTTTCCCTTTTCTTTTTCTTTTTGCATAGTTTATGTGTGCTAACCAACCTTTTTTGTCTTGCGCTCTGGTTGTTTGCTTTCAAAGCATTCATCCTCCTTTGGTTTAGCAACATCATTGTACATCCGGTAATCTCTTCCCTTTTCTCTATTCAACGTAGTTCTCTTGGTATGTGACTTTTTGAATTCTTATCATCTGTTGACACATTGAGGACAATGTTTGATTTAGGTTTGGGGGTGCATTTGCATATAGAGTTTTTAGTCTTTTATATAAAAAAAAAATAAAAAAAAAAATAAAAAAAATCAAAAAAAATCAAAAGTTTCAAAACTCTTTGTAAATACTTGCATAAAAACCTCCAACTTTTAGAGATCTTAGAGTCACTAGCATGCTTCTAGCTATGTTTACATAGTGAGTCTGACCGAAATAACTGAATTTGGAAGTACTGGAGAACACAATCGGGTTTCTTAGTTGATTAGAGCGTTAAAGTTGGATTTAACCATACCGGAGGGCGAATTAGGTTCTGTATAGATATTCGGTAGTAGAATTGTGATCACCCATAGTGGAGACTACCCATTTTACATCAAGAGAGGCACCGACCTTCATTTTTTGTGACTTTTAAAAAATCTGTTAGAGTGTGTGTCATGTACGTCAATTAGGGTAGGAATGGTGAGCTACCCAACTTCGCACCACTTTCAAAGACTATTTTTGATCTATTGAGTGCTAATTTCGTCAATCATGAGGGTGACGTTTAAAGATGAAAACTCCTTCTTGTAGTTCGATTTGCAGTTAGCATCACTCTCTCCCTCTCAACAACATCAACAGATTCATAGAAACACATCGTCGTCAGCAAGCGGAGCATCATCAGAATATTTGAAGAAAAGTTGAAATAGTCCAAGGTTTACATAAGAAAACAAGATGAGAATTAGTGAAATTTATGAAATCAAGACAATACAAGTTGTGTAAAATTGAGTTTTATTGTTTTACTGTTATTTTCATGTTTTATGTATCAAGTTAAAAAAAAAAAAAAAGAAAAAAAAAGAGAGAGAGAAAATTTTTTGTCAAGTTTTTGTGAAGTTCAGAAGTTCATCATCAGCTATTGAAGACCGAAGACCGAAGATTGAAGACGTTTCTATGAATGCTAAGAGAGAGTGATATTAATTGCCGATCGGGTGAGAAGGTAAGTGAGTACTCCCATCCTTGCTAATGGTTGATTTCCTTTCTTAGAGATCATGGAAAATATTCTTTTTGTCCACAACTTGTGGAGTCTCCAGTAAATTATTTAGGAAGGTTATCCTTCTCATCTTCAACGTGTGCAGGATTTCTCTCTTTATTCCTGCATGCACACATGAGAGACTAAAAAAGCGGTCTTTTTGAGTGCAATTATCATAAAACCTTATTGGTGAGGCAGAAGTCGAGGCTTGTGATCACTATCGAATCCGAATTCTTTCATATGGTATGGTTATTTCTCGCTCAACTCTTAAGGATGAGAATGCGTTCTTTGGTAGTTCTAACTTCGTGTTACTAGCATGCAGAAACTCTATGTCCTCATAGCTCCTTGGATGTTTGAGACTCTTTTACGCTCAGAAGTTGGAGAAGGTTTTGTGGGTACACCTCTGGTAAACCCTCACGAGACTACAACTCGTCCACTAGGGACACCTAGGGGTTTAAAGGCTTAGTGCATACGCTAAATGCATTCGAGAGACCAGCGACAGTGGTATAGTTAGGATTTCTTAATTCCTGTTTCACTTGAGGACAAGAAAATTCAGGTTTGGGGGTATTTGATGAGTGCCAAATATTGCATATTTCCACATCTTTTTATTGGCATTTAACTCATCTTTTGTGCTCAGAAATCAGATATTATCCCAAATTCTGTATTTTACCTGTTTTCAAGAATAAATATTTGTACTAATTAATTTTGTGTTTTTAGGTAGTAAATAAAGATCGGAGAAATTAAGGAGCCAAAAGAGCAAAGAATTGGAGACGAGCGTCTATGGAGCAGAAAGCCAAAGCCCGCGTGCGCATCAGTTGCAACCCAACAAGTAGCAACCCATTTACAAGACATGGGCTTGAGCAGTCCAAGACCCGGCCCATAACCGGATCCAAGCCCGTCCCATCTGAGTCGTTAGATTTGATCCATTTAGATCCAACGGTCGCTCCACCCATCTCTTCACCTCTCGCTGCTCCCGCTCCACATCAAAATCACCTATACCTTACCCATCGAACCAAACACCCATTTATCATTTCCCTTTCTCTTTCTCCCCGACACTTTCAGAGAAAACCCATATCTTCTCCTCCCCCGACCATACCAGCAGCCAACCACCACCATCTCCTTCCCCTGACACCAGCACCAACAGCACCAGTAGCCGCATGCTCCGCCACTCTATCTCAAGTTATCTCCATCATAGCTTCTCCATACCCTAGAAGCTAGGTTAGAGATAGTTGGAGCTAGGTTTTTCTCTAACATCAAATCAATGGAGTCGAGACGAATTAGCAGATGAAAGAGGTTTGGGTTTTTGTTTAATTGCAAGTTTGAGTGATTGAGAAGTATAAAATGAGATGTTCCTCATGTGAGAGAAAACAATCAATTTTAGGGTTTTTATTTTGTGTAATTTAATTTCAATTCTGCTTCAATACTCTAATGATGTGCTAATTCAATAACTGGGGTTGAGATGAAACCCTTGATTGCATGCTAAGTCAGTCACTATATTTTTATTATTCTTGTTGTGCTTCAATGGTTTAGGAGAATTGAATTAGCTATTTAAGCACATGAACCTGTGATTAAGTGTACTGTAAGAAGACACCTAATACTAGGGGGGAGTTTGTGAGATTAGCCAATACATTATCCTTGGTATTCTTCCCTGGAAAGAATCAAGAATATAATTTGACTAGGAATTGCCTTAGCATAGGATCGGGTGGTGGATTCAACGCCTAGTGTTCTTCAACTTTGTTTACATTCTTTTTTTATAACTCACCTTACAGTCCACAAACATCTTTGTCGTACGACACCAACCAAACCCAACATTTGATAACTCCCTTAGAAATCAGTTTAGTAAGGCTTTGGAATCAACTTTTCACACACTCCATTTCGTGGATCGACTGTGCATTTGCCCCCGCCTCCAATAGCACTTTGTGCACTTGCGGGGGTTTAAACGTAGGCGAAACATATTTCCCAGCCTACCATGTGTTTTCACTTCTAAGAATATTTCTTTCAGGTGAGTGTACGGCTAAGTGGGAAAATAATGTAAACTGTAAACCTCAATAGAAGTCGTTGCTTGAGAAATTTAAGCTCTATGTTTGTTTGTTTTTTTGAACGCTATACTACATCTTTTACAGATTACCTAACATGAATTACATATGTTAACATACTATAAACCGACATTCCCAAAGCGAGGTTAGTGGTGTTAATGGAGATGTGAAAAATCTCTAAGATTTCAAAAGAATCACCTGCAGTCATACATAAAGATTTTAATGTGCCATTTTCTGAAAGATATACATATATGTACGTCTTTCAGATCCTAATCAGTTTTTAGCATATGGTTTTATTGGTTAGTCATTTTCATCTCATTGTTGCTTCTGAGTAAATGAATGCGTAAAATGCAGATAGTAGATAAAGCTAATAGCTGGTTTAGCCGATGGATTTGGGAATATGTAGATGGGAAACCAAGAGACGAACGGATGAGCCATCCAAAAGGGATTACAATTGATGATTGTGGGAGCATTTACATAGCTGACACTACAAACACGGTAGTAAGGAATACAATTCAGTACTGAACTTACTGGGAATTTATCTTGCAATAACAACCTTCAGTTTTTTTGGTGATGCTACTAACAATTCAGGTACAATTGAAACCAAAGATGTGAATGGGAATTGGCAGTTTGGACTTGATTCAGTTTGAGAGGTGTAGTACATAAACAACTAATAGTTTTATATGGATAATTTATTGTCGTCTCTATGGCGTGTAACCATTGATAAGTAAGTTTAAGTGGGTTTAAATTGTGTCCACTTTAATTCATTTTTTTTTTTGTTGGTATTGCCACATATGGCTGAGAAACAAATTGGTTTAAGCTTTTAAGCTAATCTCTTTTGGTTTATATATTCTTTTGGTTCGTGGTTATGGTATTCTTATATGAATTTATTTATTGGATGCAGATGGCAAGAAAATTCCATGGCCATAATTTTAGGAATCGAATACAAGGATACAATTATAGGAAAACGACTATTGCATAAGTATGGTTTCCATTGAATAGACTAGCACCGTAGATAAAAAAAACTTTTGTCCTGTGCTGTGATGAATCTTTTAAGCCACAGATATGTGGCACAATGGTAACGCATCTGACTTCACGTCAGAAGGTTTTGTTCGACTCACGTCAGGTCCAATCGCGGGTATATATTTATCCGTGTTCTGCAGATAAGTGAAGTCTTATTTTCTGTTTTGGTTAGAACGCTCCTTTGTTTAGATTGTTATATGACTATTTTGCAAATCAGCTGTTATAAATTCTCACGACATTGAGAAACAAGCTGGACTTGCATTAGAGAGATTGGATGCTTCTTTGGCTGGCTGCCTGAATTGAGAAAGCTTAGGAAAACGTACGTAAGCAATGCCAAGTTTACAGAGGTTTCTTTTTTATGTGGATATGCTATCGTGCAGTCTGTACTGGAAGGAGACTTGGAACTCTAAACGGGGGCGAATACCATTCGACGGCATATAAAACAAGAAGAATAAAAAAACTCGATGATGTGTATGTGCAAGTTTCTGAATTCTTCAAGAGAAAATTTGCTCTTTTAGGTCGGTTATCTTTGAGATTTTTTTTCTTTTTGGAAGCAGGTTATCTTTGGGATGACCTGAATACACTTTATCATGGTACATGTTTAAATTAGGTTAATTTAGTAGCTTAAATACAGTAGTTACTTTTCGCAGTGTTGTTTCTCTTCTTCGTATTAAGAAGATTAGATGAGCTACCACTCTATATGAAACATTGTCAAGTTTCTGTACAAAGAAAAAAATAATGAAATGATATTATCTTTCATAATTTTTCTTAGGTTTTTATTATTCCACTACCTATATTTCTTCCCTTCAATGATTAAAATGCATGATGTGGGAATAAGCTTCAGTGATCAAGAGGGACATCAAGCTGTCATGGCATTTGATTTTTCAACTGGTCAGTTCAGATTTTTGCTTCCATTTTTATTGGTCCATGGCTACTTGAATTACCAACCAACAGATGGGACATTTGTATGCATGGTATTCTGTTAGTATCATCTCTCGCATACTCTCAAAAATTGCTAATCCTATTTATAATGGCTAATGGAATTTATGTCTTCATATTCTAAATTTTGATGTCTCCTCCGAAAAGTATGTGCTCTAAGAATTCACCTTAACCACTCCGAGGTCACGGAATGGAGAAACATTCTCTGATTCTATGATCTATGCTTCTTTCCTAACAATAATAATTGTGAGAGTTCTGGACAAAAACTTAAGTCGAAGAACTCTGCTGAAGTGTTCTCATCTTGGAGCTGGGCAGAGATATGACGCATGCAACCTAAAAACTGTTTCGTTTTACATTGATAGATATGGTGTGGCAGAGCATGTTGCTTCATCTCTTTGACTTTTTACTGACAGTACAAAAGACGATCCGGTATTAATTCTTTTAGTTAGTTTCATATCGAACGGGCTATATGGATAACTCTTTTTTTTTCAAAACCTCAAGGATTTTTGGCAAAAGGTCCTATGGTTCTTATCATTAAATGCAAAGGAGGTTACAAGACAATAAAAACAGTAGATATCAACTTTCCAAGCAAAGAAGGTAACCATTTATAAGAAAAGTACAACAATAAAGGCACGCCGGGAAGGATCTTGGAAGGTATCATAGATGTGTATTACAACATGTCGGTTACATAGCTAAATTCACACATGATCCGACTTCAAAAGCCAAAAAGAGTTTTATGTTGCATTAATATTTTATTCTCGCTTTTTCTTAATTTGTTCAAGAAAAAGAATGCAACAACAAAGGTGCTAACCTGCGATTTTGTTAGTAGATAACTCAATACTCAAAACTATAGTGGACCGAACTATTTCGGTGAGTAGTTTATCTTAATCGATGAATTGGATGCCTTAATTGATCCATTAACGGGTTATTATCCAACTCTTACAAGAGAATTTAGGTAATGCGTGGAAGTTCAATCAACCACCGCCATATATAACATATCGAAGAATCCAAGTTGGTCCTTAATGCCGAAAGGTTTTATATGTTGAGGCCAAGGGTAAATACAAATGGAGTGAATAATTCAGACACTTTTGGTCAACTTCAAGAGGTCACTTTCCCCATGGGGGGGAGTTAAAAGATAAATTTTTATTATGTTTTTCATTTGTGCGCGGAGTTGCTTCACCTAAGATGATAGAATGAAAGAATATGATAGAATTTAGACTGTTACATCAAGCACCCACAAAACACTTCGATAATGGGGGCATCAGGAAACCTGCGCAGAACAACATGTGGGAATGTGCGGTTCAAACCAGGAAAAATAGTATGAATTTGAAATAAATTATTACTGGTCAAATTTTAAGCTACTAAACTTATGTCCCAAATCACAAAAGGTATGGGCCAATGGCATTACGGTGGAAGAGAGTATGCATGCAAAGGACATGATTGCTGTTATAGGTTTTCATTCCTTTATTCTTTCGTATCTATCATACTTTTAATAGAATGTTTTGGAGACCCCTTTCAAGCATTTCTTATTTCACCGAGTACAACTACTTTCTACATTTTTTCACTAGAAAATAATGGCATTTTACAGAAAACGGTAGGAGCAAGATATCACAATAACAGTACGGATGATGAGCAGAACTCACCAAGAGACACGTTAGGCATGAAACCCACACTATGTCCATTGCATACTACGGCATCAGACACAGAATCGCAAAGGGTGGATTCGTTGAATCCGAGGTGCCTATGCACATCCATAGGATACAGTGGATCCTCCATCATGGCTGCATTTGACGACGCTATAGGAGATGGAGTCCGGATGCATTATCATTGTCCCTTACATCATCTGCTTTCGTGAGGCTGGGCTTCTCTTATGACCCAATTGAAAACGATAGGCTCACATCATCTACTGTATTAAAACATTGCTCCATGGATATTAACTGTTGCTGCAACCACTATAGACTGAGATTTGGAGTATGATGTGGTCTTGGTGTCGGTGATGCTGAAAACAAGGTCATCAAGGTAAGTGCGTTGCACAGTTCATTACTAAACTAAATAAATCAAAACTAATTCTTGCTTTGATTGCCTAAGTAAAGAAGTGATACAAGCGGATTCTAATTTTTTGTTTCCCGACTGATGCAGATGCTTTCATAAATGATATGTATATTGTGCTCATTGGATTACGTGACGGGATATTCTGTTGATATGGCGACTTAAATTAAATTAGCAAGAATAAAAGAAAACTCAAATGTACTTCTTCGTCAACCATTGGATTAACTAAAATTACACTCTTTTAGGATTAACTAAAACTACTCTCTTTTAAGTCTTGGTTCCAATATTCCACATACCAATCTACTTTTTGTGATTATACTCATATAATGTTTGAAACGTCTTCTCTTTTTGTTTTTATGTCAAATTTGATTCCAACTGCTTTTTTTTGCTAACTGTTCGAACCCGAGGGGAGTTCTTAGACTCCTTACTCTTTGTGATTCCAACATTTGGAGGTTTAGTTTCCAGGGAGAGCAAAGGAAAATGAGCTCCATCCAAATTGATGGTATGACACATTAAGTGGGTGAAATATTTTGATTATTATGTAGGAAATGAATAAGTTAAAGTCAAAACAGAGATGTACGTCCGAATCGAATTATGATCAAGTTAGAATCTTCCTTAAGTCATGGAAGATTGTTGATAAGACAATACAAGGTAATATCTACCAAATAGATACTTGGTGGGAATGTACATAATTCATCTTTGGATCGTATGATTTCCTTTATTATAGTGAGACTTTAGTTTTCTTAAAAAACATGTTTGACTTTGATATAATTTGTTATATATAACTTTTTCATGTTCTTTAACAGGCTACCTCCTCTACAATTTTCACATTTTGTTGATTATATAGCATATACGGGCTATGTTCCTTATTATGGCGGAACAATGAACACCTAAAAGCTGAATAGGTGTTGCATGTGCCATGATTTGATATTCAGGATGGATGATCCTTAGAGACCGCTAGGTAAAGGAATTATCGGTCGGTCGAACAAAAGATATGAACTGATAGAAGGAAGTTATAGAATTGTATCAAGAGCGGCAGGTGTTGTTGTTTTTCACTCTATGGACATGTAAAGGATTTAGAATCGATACACGCCGCAAATGCTCAAGAATTCATAAAACATTTAGAACAAACTCACGATATAAGCGTGAACAACATCTAGACCATGTGGAAGATACATCTATGCAAAGACATTGGAATGGCGTGAAAGAAGATTTTCAAATTTTAACGGTTCAAAGACATGTACATTATGTTTTGGATGTAAGGATAATATAATCTTTGGATAATTATTTGATATAGTTAGTTGCATGATAGATTGATAATCAGCCTCATTTCTATGGTTGGTTGACAAGCCCGACACTACGAGGAACATTTATTAATCTTAGCTTCGTAGGAAGAATGCTCAATTTGGGGTGGTTGCTTATGATATTCACCTCGGCTATGATTGTCATATTTTGTTATTCATATCTTTTAAAGAACCAAGTGGCCCATTTTACTGAGATCTTACAACTTCATTTTTATGCTTAGGTTTTTGTTTTTATTTTTTCTTTGTTTTTATTTTCTTTTGTTTTTGATTCATGTGTTTTAATTTACTTTTTTGTGGAATAATTTTGTTTATTAGTCTCTTGGAGCATGTTGTTATTTAAAGTTCTTGAAGGTGTTGTTTAAAAACTATTGGTATAAATCTTAAATTACAAAATTATTATGCGATTTTAAAAATGGTGATGTTGTTATCTTTAAAATTAGACATGTAATCTGGATGTTTTTGTATCGTGCATGTTTGTTTGTTATTGTTTCCACTTTGATACATCGATCTACCACCTTAATTATTTTGCAATACAATTGTTGTGGATGGGTGAGGCTAACCACTGAATGGAATTTAAGACATAAAACATATATGCGGTTTTATATGAAATATGGTCAACGAATATTCAAATATATATATATATATTGTTTAATAAATGCGACGAGACAATTGTGTTTAATTGCTTAATTAAATCCAAAAATTTATGGAGTCAATCTTTTTTTTAATTATTGTAACAACATGTGCCGATAAAATAATACTAATGAATTTAGGTTTATCATATCAAATCTCAATCATCAACTCACTAGATACCTAATGGATATTAAAGTTCTACTATCCCTTATAAAAATCATACTAATGAAAGACCTGTTCAAAAAAAATCGATACATTTGACCACGTGCGCGTGGGCAAAGCCCCGCCACACTAAATTAATTGATCCCACCGGCCCCGGTCGTAGCACGGTTAGATACTAGTTGATTACTCCCTCCGCTTCCAATTTACTTGACATTATAGAGTTTTCACGCAGATTAAGAAACAACGGAGAGAATAAATTTTTTCCAAACTTACCCATATTAATAGCTTCCTAAAATTTTAAACCATCTAGTTTTAGTTTCTAAATTTAATGTAAATTACGATTCCCGTTGTAATTTACTTGGGATAAACAAAATATTCCATCCAAATCCTTGGAATAATTAATTATCTGCTGATTCCAATGAGAATTAATAGTATGTTGTGATTCCAAAACAAGGGTAAATCGGTGAGGATTTGGGGAAAATAATCCCTCATTTATTTTGGAACACAAAAACACCCGCAAAAATATCAAGTAAATTGGAGCCGGAGGAGTATAAGAAATATAAGAAATATACATAATTTGATAGTCATGTTTATATTCGTTACGTAGGTGTTTAAAATGCTTTTCAATGGTACAAAGTTTGTGAACATCCGTGGTGTAGTTTGAGAGATAAATCATTTCAAAACGAGCACAATGGCGTAATATTGCAGAAATTAACATGGAAGGTAGAGTTAGTTTGCCCCCTTGTGACACAATCTCAGCCCCATCCACTTGGCTCCTGCAGCTAGGTTACCCATGAGGCTCATTTGGTAGGCTAGCACAAAGAACTTTTGTTCAATTAATGTAATAGTATGTCGTTGGAGCTTAGCTTGTTAGGCTTCCAACTAATTTCATGTAATAATCGTTATTTCAAAAATTTCACTATTTATTATCCATAAGGGTATAATTGTAAAAAGTGTTTAAAAATACTTTTACCCTTGCTTGCCTTAAAAATTGTGCAAACTTAAACTACGTCACTTAATAGTGGGACGGAGGGAGTATTGATTAGGGGTGGGACTTGGGTTGGTTGGTCGGGTTGGAAGGGTTGGACGAGGCAGACCCGAGGTAGAAATCTGTTGCCCAGATTGCCCATGGAACCCGTGGAACCCATGGAGGTGCTGCCCAAATCCCGCCCAAGTTATATTCCTCGGGTTCCCCGGGTTCCTCGGGTTGACCCATGCTAATACTTTACAACACAAATTTTAGTAATTATAAGACTTAATTATTGTATTTAGCTTAAATTTCCAAATAATTTATGATTATTGACAATAATATAAAAAATTTCATATTGAATTAATAATGAGATAGATATGATTTATATTTTCATTATTAGATTTGAGGATGATGGCTAAATTGCTCTTAATAGATAACACTACTAATTATAAAAATAGTTTATTGTTATAAACTATTGTTTATTTACTAAGATGCCCTTCGTGTCTAAGTTTAGGGTTTACATATCTTGGAAACCAAGTCTTCTATCTATATAAATAGAGGCCTAATCTCTTGTATTATACACATTAATGAGAATTTCTCTTTCTTCATTCCCTCTATTTTGTGTCTCTTGTTTCTCTTCTTCTATATTACAACACGTAATCAGCACGCCCTACGCTGAGCTTAAAAGAAAAAAAAAGAAAAAAAAGTGAAATCGGTGATATAATATTTTATACTATTTCTTTTATTCTTTTTTTTTTTTACATGGTTAAACCTAACTTTAGTTTTCACGAGATCATATTAATTTAATTATTTATGATTTTACGCTTTGGAGCCGTGTACTAATTAATCTCTTCTTTTTTTTTGTTTCTTTGCATATACACCTTGGTTTGGTAAAAATCCGATGGTGATATTTTACGATAGCAAAGAATCCACTTTCAAGATACTTAAAGCGTGATTAAACAAGTGGAAGAGAAACATTGGGCGAGAGACAACAATACTTGGTGTTGTATCCATCTTTACAAAGATTGGTACTTTTGTTTTGTATCTTTCCTGTCCATTTTTTTTAATAGTCATCAAGCTGCGATTTTATATATATATATATATTACTTTATATGTTTTCTTATCTATTTATCGGTGATCAATTTTTTGAGTTTGATTTCCTTTGTTCTCTACTCTAGAGAAAGAAAAAGCTATTGAAAAATAGTTTAAAGTTTCTATTCCTCTAATGAAACTATAATCATCAAATTAAAATTGGTGTCATCGCGGATATTCATCGTCATTACGTGTAATTAATCACATGCATGGTTCATGAACCTTCTATTGATTTACTTCAAAGATCTTTGTATCATGTGATTTATCATATGGTTTATATTTATTTGCCCAAACCGTATGTCAATAATAAGAATTCCCAAAAATGGATTTTTTTTCATATGCGATGATTAAAACGACATCTTTTAGTTTGTTGAAACGATTTGATAAATCATACAAACCAATCGAGTTGGTGTTAATTTTCTCCATCGTTTCCATAAGAAGAGAGAAAATATATTGGCATATTTTCTAAATTTTTGCCAATATGGTGCCATTTCAAAAACCAACTTGTACCATCAAATATGGTTTTATCAAAAATAAACCATTGGTTTCTATCCCTTTAAAGAAACTATTTATCAACCATAACATGGTGTTTTTCCTAGAAAAATAACGATTCTGGTTTCTTTATCTTCTTAAAAGAAACTTTCTTCAATCAAACCCAAAAGGTTGAAATCGTTATTCGTAATATTTGCAAATACCAGTGAATAAAAAATTGCTGCATTCTTGAGGGATATCGAGCAATTTAATTTTTTCCTGTTAATAATCTCCGAATTTTTTTGGACTGTTCCACTTTTAATTGGAATATGGTAGGACACTAAAGGTCAGTGGGTGCGCACCCGGCTTGTTAGCCAATATTATTAGTCCTTGAAGTGACTATATTAAAATTTAATTTTTTTTGAAAAATAAAGTGTCCACAATCTCATGTCGGAATTATTTGGAGATTAATTTGCATATTTTATATCTTTTTGGGTTGTAACCAATAAAATCCATGCTTTGTTCAATTTGTATATCAAGTGGATTACATTTTCGGATAATTTTTAGTGATTCCGGATTCAAGATCTACTCTCCAACCAAGTATTGTTAAAAACTAAAATTATTCTTAGTATATGTCCTCGAATTAATCGGATAATACTTTACGAAACTTGATTTCGTATATGAGATACAATTATTTCGCCATAATCAGGGGGAGACTATATACACTATCAAAAGGTGGTGTTAATTAACTAAAGTTATATCAATTTCTCTCCCATTAAATCAAATCGATAAATGCTGCCATTAAATAATAGGCGTGAAATTATCTCATTTAGCTTTTCCATAAGCTAATGTCGTTTGAAAAGGAAATCCAATCACTTCTAGCAAAAATGTAGCAATTTGCTACATGCTATAGATACTGCTATGATAGAGTCTATCATAATATGATTCACATTCTCTAAATTAATATCTCCTCATTTGACGAGGAGGAGATTATAATGCCCGCTGAATTGGTACAGAAAAAAATTTGAATTTTTTTCAAAGTGTGTATACACCCAGAGAATTGTGTTGGGTCATAATAAACTAATGATTGTCGAATATTCATTTACAAAGTAGCTACATAAATAATAAAAGATGGTTGTTGTTAACCCCTCTAGAGAGAAATATCGACATATGTGATTGGTTGGCATACAATCCAATTTAGATTGGATTAATTTCTCGATGAACGCAATTTTGGATCCAAGACTTAACACCTTAAAAGTGCCAAGCCCATTAATTATAGAATGGTGTAGTCATATTGCGTTATACGAGAAATACGTTCGTTGTAGAAAACGATTTGAGGGTTTTTTTTGCTCGGACCTAGGATTGGTTCAACAATTGTTCTTCTTATAGGACACATTTGGCGTGGTAGTCCTTGAAGGACTCGTATGTGCTTGAAGAATATATTCAAATTTGTAATCCTTGTAGGATCCAAAGTATATTCTGGCAGCCACTTGACTTGATTATGTCAAGTTAACAATCCTTCATGTGTTTTTAGAAATTTGGTACAAAACCAAAATCCGGATTAATTAGTTGATGCTATCAACTTTATGGGTCTCTTGAGGAGTCCTTAAAAACACAAAAATCCACGCTTTAGCAAAGCATCAATTCTATATTTTTTCTTTCTTAAATCTGCCATTGGAATTATGCTAGCTTAAACTCGTCTTTGAGAAAGACTAGTGTTATTATTTTGATGCTTGTCTTATGTGAGACTCGTATAGTTGGGTTAGCATCCATATTTACGTCAAAAGTTGTACTCTTTTTCCTTTGTTTCAGGTTTTATCCCATGTGGTTTTCCTGACAAGGTTTTAACGAGGCAACATCTTGTTGACGTTTAATTTTCTTTCAAAATGTTGATATTTGTGCTCTCTTTTTTCCTTCGTCCAAATTTTTTCCCTTTGGGTTTTATTGGCAAGGTTTTAGTGAGGCAATTTATTCAACATGGTGGTCATCCAAGGGGAGTCAGTATAATTTTGGTTATTTGGTGGATTCCCACCATTAACTAGGTCATTATGTTTCGTTAGACCACATCAACATAAGAACCCTTAGGAATTTGGATATCATTCTGATCCATATATGGTATGATCATAAACTTTACTCACCTATGGTACTATAACTGCATATTGGCACTTTGTTGAAGAAACTACATCAACTACTTTTGCAAATCATTTCCGAGAAGCTAGAAATCCAAGAAGCAAGTCCTCAATGTACTTAAAGAAGCTTGAAGACTCGAGAACACTACCATTAGAAGACTGACACAAAGGAAGACTTCATCAACTTGGAAATTTCTCACGAAAAAATTGTTATCTCCAGCATTCAAGAATTTCGTTTACCGAAATTGGCTCGACTCGAAGATTTGCAAGCCAAGATTTAACTAAAGTACTTATCAGGGGGAGTATCAAATTAGAAGGTTTTGTCCTTTTGGAATTTCCTGACAAGGTTTTAATGAGGCAACATCTGCATGTCCAACATTGTTTTGAGTTTTACATGCTTATGCAATTTCAGGTTTTTCTCTTTGAGTTTTCCTGGTATGCTTGTAATGACTTAGCCACAGTGGTCATCAGGGGGAGTGTTATAAACTATTGTTTATTTACTAAGATGCCCTTCGTGTCTAAGTTTAGGGTTTACATATCTTGGACACCAAGTCTTCTATCTATATAAATAGAGGCCTAATCTCTTGTATTATACACATTAATGAGAATTTCTCTTTCTTCATTCCCTCTATTTTGTGTCTCTTGTTTCTCTTCTTCTATATTACAACATTTATATAATTATACTATAGTTCCTCGGGTTGGGTGGGTTGTTCGGGTTAGAAATATTTGTGCCCATGTTTGCCCAAGTTTAACTCGGGTTTATTAAAATTGTACCCGAGCTTGCCCAAAATTTTAAAATACATTGCCCATGCCCGCCCAATGTTCGGGTTGGGCATGGGTTGGGTGGGTTGACCCAACCCAAGTCCCACCCCTAGTATTGATTTGTAACCTAGTTTTTTTTTTTTTTTTTTGGTTTAGTTTGTTGGGTGGTTTTATTGGTGGTTGTAAACATAAAGTCAATAGGTAGCATTTAAGATATATGAAAAAATATACGGGTGACAAATAGGATAAATGGAGGTGGCAAATAGGAAAGTGTGGGTGGTAAATAAATGGAACCTCTATCAATACTTACAAAAATAGGAGTGATAGTTGTCTCCATAGCAACGATTGAGTACATCCGCTTTGTCTTGTTAGTGGCTAGGATCTTCCGTCCCTTCCCCATGTAAATCATCTCACGACAAAACCAAAGGCTATGCGTCCTTAACGCTGAATGTGCTTTAACCAATTCGGACTCCCCCATGGGGTATTGAGTGATAATGTTAAGCTTGGAAGAAACTTCGGCTTAAACCATGAGATCGAATAACCCTTTTATCTCCGTCTCCTTGATTATTTATTTATTTATTTATTTATTTTTTTACTAAAAGAGATTTTATTAATCAGGAATTGCAAACATTACATAATCTTCCTCAATCCATTTGACAATGTCAGGAGGGAAATTCAAATTAAAAATAAAACTTTGAGCTCCAAGCCCGGCCTTTGTTGCTTAGAGCATGAGCTACACTATTACTTAATCTATTCTTTGCCTTGCGAGAACCAAGAGTTATATCTTAAAAACTTGTTCTTGAATGATAAAATTAAATGATGATTAAACTAGTGAACTTGGGTTTCAAATCACTTGTAAATTGAGTTCACCACATTCTCATGATCCATCTCAAAATTACTTTATTAAAACCATACTCTTCCATCCATTCCACTTTCTTTGTGACTAGAGCTTTACATTCAAAATGTTGAGTCCAACCTCAACATCCACCTCTTCCTCCAAGTTGAAACCTTTAGCTCCTAAGGCCTGCATAATCACGAGCAATTAGTCCAATGCTTCATTTTCTTGATTCAAACATATATGAAGCATCAATAGTAATTTTAATGAAGCATTTGTCTGGGTGGAATCCATTCCTTGATGAGTACATTCTTGTTTCTATTCATGCTAGCTTGAAGCTACAACAAAATCACATTGTTGTACAGATTTTGTATTTTAACTATTATACTATGTACATTAGGTTTGACATCCTGAAATATCAAACTGCATATGTCTTTCCAGATGTACCAGACAATGCACATAAATCTGATTACATATGATTCAGATCTATATTCATTACGATACTCCTCATTGTCACCTGTGAGAGAACCAAGACAAAAATTAAGCTTTGATAAAAGTTCTGAAAAACAGGACCAAATTTTTTCTAAAGTGATCACCTTCTAAAGGAAAAGTTACTAAAGGAGTTCCTAATGTCACCACAAGAAAACAAGCTCATACTTCAGTTAAATCAACTTCAGGAATGGGAAGTTCTAGTACTTCTCAAACCAATCAATCTCAATGAGAGTTGCCTATTGGAATATCAGAGGTTTGAAGAGAATTCAAGCCAAAGATAAACTAAGAAGTTTAGTTAATAATTTTAATCCTTCATTGTTATGGGTTTTTGAGCCTAAAATAAGAGTATCAAGTAATGTTTGTAGGAACTTAAAACTTCATGGAATGTGTCCGGATGATCATTCACAATTCTAGTGAGCAATTCAAGGGTAATATCTCGGTTATTCTGGCATATTTCTTTTGCCTAAACCAACTGTTGTTTCTTCCACTAGACAAGCTATCACAGTTAGAGTTGGTGAAGTTTTAGTAACTGGAGTTCATCTTTGCATGTCTTACTAGATGATAGAAAGAGAATTGTGGGAGGAAGCGATAGAAATGAGTGAAATGAATCTTCCATGGATGGTAATTGGAGATTTCAATGTGGTGCTGAGTAATGAAGAAAAGGTTGGTGGTAGAAAACCTTTATTGGTGTCCATGAAGGATTTTAGAAATTGTCTGGAATCTTGCAGATTATTACAAGATTCAAGATTAGGTATTAAATACTCTTGGTGCAACAACATAGCTGGTAAGAAGAGAATTCTCTGTGATCTTGATAAGGCTTTTTACAATACAAAATGGTTAGAATTGTATGATGGTTGGTGCTATAAAGTTGGAGCTAGAGGAATTTCTGATCATGGTACATTATTGGGGGGTGTTACAAAAACAGAAAAACCAAGAAATATTCCTTTAAGGTATTAATCTATTTGGACTTCACATCCTAATTTTCTGAAAGTAATTGCAGAGTCATGGGTAGAGGATTGTGATGGAAATCTTGCATTTGTTTTCCTTAGTAAACTTAAAAGACTAAAACATGTTCTTAAAATTTGGAATTGGGAAATTTTTGGTGACTTGGAAGTAAAAGTCAAACAAGCTGATGAGGAGGTATTATCTTCAACTATATTGTCTGATGCAGATCCTGAAAATATAGAACTAAGTTGGTGATTGCAAGGGGAAAACAGGAAATTGCTTCTAAGCAATATAATGAGCTGATGAGAGCTAAATCAAGAGTAAAATGGGTAAAAGAAGGTGGAGCCAATACTGCTTTTTTTCATACTTGTATGAGAATAAGGAAAACTCAAAATAATATTTGTGAACTGGAAAGTGTAGATGGTACAGTAATAACAGATCAAAAACAAATTGCTGATCTTCTGGTTGCACATTATGAAAATAAATTTGAAGCAAGAGATGTGGAGTTTGCAGAAAATATTTTTGAAGTTATTCCAAAAGTGTTGAATGAGGAAGATAATTATTTCTTGGATGCTATTCCATCTTCAGATGAGATAAAAGAAGCAGTTTTTGCAATGGATGCTAATAGTGCTCCTGGTCCTGATGGATTTCCAGGATGTTTTTATAGATTTGCATGGGAAGTCGTAGGAGATGAATTGATAAATGCTATTCAGTATTGCTGGAGATGCAGGTTTATACCTAAAGGTTGGAATTCTAATTTTTTATTCTTACTCCCTAAAATTCAAGGTGCCAAAAAAACTGATCATTTCAGACCAATTGGATTAGCAAATTTTAATTTCAAGATCATTACTAGAATTATAACTTCAAGAATTAGCAAAATACTTGAAATGATGATTTCAATTCATCAAGGTGCATTCATAAAAGGAATAAATATTCATGAGAAATTTGTGCTTGCTTCTGAATTGGTTAATGAACTAAATATCAAAAGAAGAGGTGGCAATGTAGGTCTTAAATTGGACATTTCTCAAGCTTATGACTCACTTAGTTGGGATTTTCTGTTTGAAGTTCTTAGAAGATTTGGTTTCTCTGAAGTTGGTATTAGTTGGTTAAGAACTATCTTTGAATCAGCTAGAATATATGTGCTCATTAATGGTGGTCCTAATGGTTTCTTTGGAGTTGGAAGAGGATTGAGACAAGGTGATCCTTTGTCTCCAATTCTTTTGTTCTAGTCGAAGAAGAATTAAGTAGAAACATTACTCATATGGTGCGAGAATGGAAGCATAAAAGCAATGGTGAATCAGAGGAGGTATTCAACTAACTCATTTAATATTTGCGAGATGATATTTTCATCTTACGTAATGGGCACAAAAGTTCATTGTATAATCTTATGAGGTTATTAATGAGTTACCTAACTAGCTTCTTGACAAGTTATTAACAAGAGTAAAAGCAAATGCTTTGTGGGAGGAGTATCAGATATTAGAAGAAAACAAATTGCAGAATCTGTGCAAATGACTCTATCTGAATTCCCTGATAAATATTTGGGTGTAATTCTAAATCCTGGAAGAGTGAAAACATCACAGGTTTAGGGGATTGTGGAACTGATGCAGAAAATGATGGTTGGATGGATGGGTAAGTTGCTTTCTTTTTTAGCAAGACTAACACTGGTCAAATTTGTGTTATGCAGTATGCCTATATATGTTATGTCTGTTTACAAATGGCCAAAAACTATACTCATGGAGTGTGAAAGGATAATTAGAAATTTCTTGGGGTGGTGACCTATGCAGTTAAAAAATTAGTCACAGTTAAATGGGATGCTGTTAATACTCCTGTGGAAGAAGGTGGTCTTGGTCTGAGAAGGCTGGAGGTAATGAATAAAACATTATTGATGAAATTGTTATGGACGATAGAAACAGAGGAGGTGGAATGGACTTCTTTCATGAGGGCAAAGTATAAGAACAAGAATGGGGAATGGAGTAATACATACAAACAATCTTCTATTTTGCTAGGATTAAAATGGGTATTGCCTGAGTTTAATGAAGGAAGTAGGTGGTTGGTTGGTGATGACAAAAGCATTTCAGTATGGAAGGATAAGTGGATCAAGGAATATGCACTCATTGAAAGATATGCTGAAGATATTTATGTGCAACAAAATATTGATATGAAAGTTGAGCATCTCATTCAAGAAGGAAAATGGCACATCCCTGAATGTATGTATAAATACTTTAAAGCTGCAGAACTTCCAGCAATAAGTGCAGGTCATAATAAGAGAATATGGTGGAGATCTTACATGCAAATTTTCAGTAGCTAACTTTGCTCATCTGGTGAGGACAAAATATCCAATAGTGTCTTGGGCAAAAAAGGTATGGAATCCTTGCATTCATCCTTACACTTCTGCAAATTTATGGAAAATCCTAAGAGGGGCTTGTGCTACAGAAGAATCAGTCAGGAAAAAAGGATTTGAAACTGTTTCTAAATGTTATTTATGTGGGAACAATCAAGACACAATGGACCACATTTTATGGCATTGTGATTTCAGTGAGAATGTATGGCATTGGTTGGGTGGTGTGTTTAAATTCTTAAATCCTACATCATTTGAGGAAGTTCTCAGTTTTTCCAGAAGAAAGAGTGCAGCAATTCAGGAGATATGGTATATCAGTGCATTTAATGTCATGGTGGAATTATGGTTAACAAGAAACAAAATTATCTATGAAGGAGAAAAACCAGATATTGCAAGATTCCAACAAAGAATTGTGAGCTTCACTAAAGAATGCAGTGCCAGAATTAAAGGGAAGATGTGGGGAACATGTATGATCTTCAGATATTCTTATTCTTTGGCGTTACATGGATGAAAAGTAAAAGCACTTAAGTCAAACAATGTTTTTTTAAACTGCCAACTAGAAATCAAACTCTTATTTGCTGTGATGAAGCTTCTAAAGGCAATCCAGTGGGAAAGCGGGATGTGGATTCATAGCAAAAATGCAAATGGTGGTTGTGTTGAGCCGCCGGTGGTATTGGCATAACAACTAACTATCTGGGTCAAGTGATGGCATTGATCATTGCGGGAGAATGGGGTGAGGCGAAGTTACTTGATGTATGTTTTAGCCTTGATTTAAAAGCAGTTTTGGAAGCATTTCAGAGCGAGAATCCTTGGGTGGTGGAGAATAGATGGGAGGAATATTGTATGCAGTATCAATTCAATCGATTTAGACACTCATACGAGAGAAATCAATTTCTCTGCAGATGCATTAGCAAAAAAGGGGTTTTCGGAAAGAGGTGAAACTCAATATTATAATGCAAAACCATCATTCCTTGGTGGATTGGAAAATGAAGATGGAGTATACATTAGATTCTCGCTAAAATGTAATAGCGTAGATTTGAGTTTTTATTTTCTTTTGTATATACGGATGTGTTAGTATAAAGCACTAGCTGATCTTTTTGTAACCGTTTTAAACCCAATTTCAGTAGTAATAAAATTTAATGATTTAGCAAAAAAAAAAAAGAAAAGAGACAAAATTCTGAAAAACAACGAAATATCCGCATTCAAGACACTCCATATGTCCCTAGCATAAGGACAATCAACTAACGAGATGACCAGTAGTTTCGAATACTATGGTTACATAGAATACAATGTGAATCTACATCAGTTTTATATCTAGAAATTTTATCATTGACAAGGACAATATCCTTTAAACATTTCCAAACAAAGAGTTGAACTCTATATGGCACTTTAGAATGCCATAGATTCTTCCAAACAACTTTTGGAATATTGTCTCCACTTATAGTATTGTTAACATGACTAGCACAAAGAGTATTATAGTCGCTTTTTACAAAAAACTTACCCTTCCTATCTGGTTTCCAAATGAGATAATCTTCACCAGATGTAGGAACATTCATACTAAGAATGATATTAGAAGTTTCTTTATTAAACATAGAGGTTATTAGTTGTTCATTCCTGATTATAGTATCAGGCAAAAAGAGATCACAAACAAGAGTAAAAGTAACAAGACTAAAAAGACCCATAATTGGGATAAGTGGACTATTAAAGCCAGTAATCCAGTTATCTAGCCAAATGTTTATTTTAGTTCCACATTGAACTATCCATATAGAATGTTGTTGCACAACCTCAATACCAGAGTATATACTCCTCCATAACCAAGAACTATCCTCTTTCAGTTTGTCTAAATTAAGTAAACTTACATTTTTACCATATTTAGCTCTAACAATCTGCATACATAGAGAGTTATCATCACTATAGGATTTCCAAGCTAGCTTAGTTAACAAAGCAGAATTAAATTGCTCAAGATTCCTAAATCCAAGATCACTTAAAGCCTTAGGTATACCGAGCTTGTTCCACCCTATAAGATAGAGACCCTTATTATTACCTTGCCCCCACCAAAAGTGTTTTTGTATAGAATCCATTTGATCTATCATTGTATTATGTATTTTAAAGCTACCCATTTGATAAGTTGGCAAAGCATTCAACACATGCTTGACCATATTAGTTCTAGCAGATTGATTCATAGTTTTCCCTTTCCAAGTTTTCAGTCTAGAGCCAAAAGATTGCATAATTGGACTAAAAGCTTTAGTTTTGTTTCTTCCTATCAAGAGAGTAACACCCAAGTATTTATCTGTGTCTTTCATTTCAGTCATTCTAAGTTCTCTAGAAAGAATATCTCTAGCACTAGGACTAATATTATGGCTGAAATAGATACTAGACTTATCCAAATTGAGCATTTGACTTGAAGCCTTACCAAAATATTCAAGAACAATCATAACTCCAGCAATATTGCGCATGTCAGTTTTAGTAAAGATAAGAATATCATCAGCAAACATTAGATAGGTAATACCTGGTGCATTCCTAGCCTCTTTAACCCCTGAAATCAAATGATTAGTCTCAATATTTAAGAGAAGTCTAGACAAATATTCCATACATAAAATGAAAAGATAGGGTGATTAAGGATCACCTTATCTAATACCTCTAGAAGGAGTGTAACCATGTGTAGGAGAACCATTCAACAATACATATATATGAGTAGTGGATATGCATTGTTCAATATAACCACAAAACTTATCATCAAAACCAAATTCTCTAAGAACTCCTAGCAGAAAAGGCCATTCAATCCTATCAAAGAGAGATCAAGTTTTAAATCCATAGTACCACTGTAACCTTCTTTATGTTTTATAGTATGGATCATCTCATAAGCAACAATGATATTGTCATGGATATCCCTTCCTGGCACAAAAGTAGCTTGGTAAGGTGAGATAAGATGCTTAAAATGGGGTTTAATTTTATCTGCAATAATCTTAAGAATAACCTTATAAATAGTATTTGAAAACGCAGGGGTACAACAACCACACCCAACTATTTCGTTCGGCAATCTGTATGGACTAAACTCCAATATAATTCCGAGAGTACCAACTTAATGAAACCCAATCAAGAAAGATATCAAAGAGCTTTATCTCTTTCTCAACACGATCAGTAAATCAAACAGATAGGAGCCCGTGAACCTGATTATTATGAGAATAACTCGGATGGTGCCAAAGACCAATTTTCGAGTGTCAATAAAGTTATATCCAACAAACAAGGTCGGATTTATCAACTGTGATTGAACTACGCAAAACCTGTGATATTTCAATTATATAACGAAAATATAATGTGGAAAAGAAATAACACAGACATTTAAATTTTGTTAACGAGGAAACCGCAAATGCGTAAAAACCCAGACCTAGTCCAGGACTTGAACACCACACTGTATTAAGCCGCTACAGACTCTAGCCTACTACATGTTAACTTCAGACTGGAATGTGGTTGAGCCCTAACCAAGTCTCACACCGATTAAGGTACAGTTGAGTTCCTTACGCCTCTTGAATCTCGCAAGACTTTGCGCACTTGATTTCCCTAGCTGACGTCCTTTACAACCTAGAAGTTGCTACGACCTAACGTCGAAGACTTATAGACAAATGTCTCCCACAGATAAGTCTATTCTATTTGTTGTTTCCATCTTAAGATAAAGATCAAGGTGAACAGGAAACTCAACTAATAATCCGGTCTTATGTCTCCCGAAGAGCAGCCTAGAATATTAGTCACCTCACAATAACCTAACTGATTAACAGAAGAAGTTATTGCGGAATTACAAGAGTCTAAGACGAAAAAACTGTTGTGATTACTTTTTATATCTTACCTATCGGAGATAAATCTCGAGAAAATCCTAGAGAAGATTAAACTCAATACGATAGAAAAAGTAAGATCAGGATACGCAACTACAATGAAAATAGTTGGACCTGGCTTCACGAAAAGCGAAGTCTTTAAGTCATTAAACCTAGTAATGGTTTTCAGAAAAACTGGAAACCTAGGTTAAGAGAGAATCGACTCTAGTTTGCAACTAGGACACACGAAAGTATCGGTATTAGGTTTCCCAGATGCTAGAGTTTATCCTTATATAGACTTTCAAATCAAGGTTGCTTACAATCAAAGTTAAGATAGCTTATTAACAAAGCAATTAATATTCACCGTTAGATGAACTCCTGACTTAAGATTCAAGCTAAGTTTGCTTAGAAAATAAGCAATCAATCTCCTCAATTAGATGGTTTAGCTTGATACACACAAATGAAATATACTTATATTCAGATATGGATGAACCGTACCTAAACGTGTATATCGAGTAGGCTCAATAACAATTAACCGAAGTTAGCCATGTGAACACTTTTAGCTTAGCTATATTCATCTAACACTTCTAGACTCAATCTGAACCAATTATGATAGATAATAAAATGTATCTAAATATGTTTTAAGAGAGTTTTTCAAATGTTCACTATCTGGTATAAATATTCATGAAACATTTGAAATATATTCGGCTTGGTTTGTAAGTGTACAAGGTACTATACAAGAACAAATTCATGAACATAATGCCACATTTTGCAAATCGAGTTCGTATACCTTAAAGCATAGAGAATCCTGGGAATTCAATTCGCAAACGAACCTGAGTTCATGAGTATAGACAATAGAATACAGAGTATGTGAACAAGTTGTCATACTTACCGATTTTAGAACCTAACCACTGAGTTCGCGAACTACCGTTTCAGACCTTGCCTAGTTTTACCATTCGCAAACACTGTTCGCAAATCACAGTTCCAGACCCATTACAATAAACTCGTTCGAAAACACAGTTCACAAATAAGAGTTTCGGACCCGAACTAGTACTTCACAATTCGCATGCATGGTACGCATACTATGCTGTATCCAGACATTGGTAGTAGTTCTAAAACTCTCGTTAATCGATTTGAAACATCCTTAGAAGACGACAATGGTAATCTTACACATACCACTAGCTTCAAGTAATTTTCAAATGATAATTTGATCAATAAGAATCATCCCAAATTAACATCAAATGATTGTCTCAAACAGATCATGTAAGATGTTCAAGGTAATTTTCACATGACCATCTTGACTTAATATTTAGTTTTCCATAATTGAATTGTTTACAACTAAAGTTGTCAATTATATGATGAAGCATTATAAGCTTTAAACTCATATTTTGGGAATTCTATAAACGAGATAAACTCGACTCGAAATTTCAAATGTGTATAACACAAAGTCTATATAGCTATATGATGGTATTTTTATAGTGATTGTAGAAGTGGTAAGTAATATGGTTCAAGACTTGTGAAAGCAGATTTTTAGACTTAATTTTAGAGAAAAAATATAAAAAACTCAAAATAAAAAGTGTCGTAAAAATTATGGAGAGACTGGAGCTAGGATTTCACTATTTACCAATTCCAAAGTGATACTAATTATAACCATGCAATTTCACAGGTTCATTTTGATTCTCAACTATTGCAAAAGTAGACTTTCAGAAACAACAAATGTTAATCCAAAGCATAGGACATCAAAACCTTGGGTTAAGCATGTTCCATCAATAGAAAATACAATTGTTTAACAAAAATCATAAAATATATTTTAAATTTAGGCAAATAATCATAAATAAAAATTGCACAAATTAAATAAATAAGAATTACCACTTTTTCATTGGCAAGATAGCTTCCTCCGTCGCCCAAAGGATTGGGTTTAGCTTCTCATGATGGAAACACACTCAAAATATGATTTCATTTCTCAAAAGGTGTTCACAATCAATGAAAAGGATGAAAAATGATTAAAATCGGGGTTGTAACACTTATATTTGTTACAAACACAACTGTTACAATGAACGATAAATGGAAAGCGTCACCGACATACTCGCAGACTAAACGGTGTCCTTAGCGAGCACTTTGTTGTTCGTGTTCTTCCAAAGACAGCAGAAAGGTATTCTCTGCAACTCGATCAATCACCTATGTTCTTGCTCTGAACTCTCCCAAACTCTACGTACCCTTACTCAACTCCTCAGCACCCTATATATGCTCGATAGGTCCAAGAATAACTCGTAAATAACTCCCATTGATTCCTTTCCTTATCAGCAGCTCCACGGGAATAATTTCATGATTCTTTCCTTTCGCTCAGAACACTCTAAACGTGTGTTAAACAACTCCCAGAATGAGTCAAACACATTGTAGCCTCATGCAACTCCCAAAATATGGCACAAATATCCCGAGTATCTCTCCTGTTTGTGGTTTGCTCTGTTTTTCTTCAAACTCCACGTAGCCTCCTATTTTTTCGAATTTAAGCAACTTACCATTCCTATTTAGTCGTAACAGGGTGGTATCAATCCAAAACAAGTTACAAATCCGACTAAAACACGTTGAAATTCAATCCAGAAAATCTCGAATTATTTTCTTCTCTGTTTTCTTCAACTGGAGTTATCCAACCAAACTTAGTCGAACCAAAGACCCATATGATGCATGTTAAGACCAAAGAAGCCAGACCAATGAATTTCAGCGATTTAATTTCGCTAAAACTCCTCCAAAATCAAAGCCCTAGTTCTCGAGTTCAAAAAAACGTTTCCCGCCACTTTTCTGAGTTCAAATGAAGAGGATGAAGATGCCCCTTAACCAGCTACTTGGGTGCGAATATCAAGTGGGTGCCCCATATCAATTGAGGTGCCCCTTATCCAAAAAGGGAGCCCGCTTAGCAAATGTCCTCCGAGGTGCTCTGAGTAATTTTTCGAGCCGATTTTTCCAAAAATGTTTATTTTCCAAAAATACCTACAAACACATAAAACACCATTATTATAAGTATAAAAGCGAGTACCAACAATATAGAAAATTGAGGACAACTTGGACACAAAAATGTGTCTATCACTATACGACTTAGTATCATTAGTAGATAGAATTGAATAGACTTCTGAGCTAAGACTGTCAAAAAGGGTCTTAAATACATCATGGCCGTCCAACTTTGCCAGCCTAGTTGGACGGCTTGTATCTTCCTACGAACGATTAAGGGAGTGCCAACGTATTCATTGGCGACCCAACTTCCGCCTTTCAATCGACTTGCCTGCGGCAAGCCTATAGGGCGCTCAACTAAATCCCGCCCAAAACTCGAGCAAACGCACTGTGTTCAAAACCCTAATTTGGGTCGCGGTAGTACACAATCATTGCGAGATCGATCGTGTCCGTCCAACTTAGTCGGCCTAGTTGGACGGCTTGGATCGCATTTTGAGCGATCAAAGAGATACGATGTGTTCATGGTCGGCCCGAGCTCTCCCTTGGTCGATCGACCTATCCCCAGCAAGACCAGAGATCATTAAACGCTTGCCCAAAGTAGCGTGAACACGCCGTTTACAAACCCTAAAATTGCTTTGCGGCAACACATCACAAGAAAACGATCCACAACCATCCATATTCGCCAACCAAATTGAATGGATTAGATCTAATTTTAGGTGGCCCGGGGAGATGTCAAAGATGCTCACGCAAGAACCCACCTTTGTACATGGGCGATCGACGGTCAAACGAACGCTCAACGCTTCGAATCGCTCACCCAAAAGGGGTTGGTCACGGCCCCTAAACCTAAGTTGCGTCAATAGCATTATGAAACCGCCGCAAATCATCTCGCCCATTCAACTTGCTAGCCTAGTTGGATGGTTTAGATTTATTTTTGAAAACCAATAAGGTAGCATCGTGGTCAGTAGCCCCTCCTCCACAGTGGAGTGATCGACCAAGTGATGGCGTGTCCCTAGAGCCACCAAACGATCACCCAAAGGTGGTCGATCATGCTACCTCCCTTAAGACACTTATCTGCGACTTATTCAATCAAGCTTTAAAACAACGATGCTTCACATGCATCAAATACATACGATATTTTATGTCGGCTTCATAAACAACTTAGTTGTTTCACCTAATCAAAAGTTTCTTGTAGAGCTGTTTTATTTGTCTATTCACAAATCCATATTCCAAAATTATGGAGTCTCCAAGCACTATTTCTTCTGATGGAAAAGACGTTCGTATGATTGTCAATTCTTCAATCATGAAGGAAAAAGAGAAATCTCATTCCTCTAATTCAACTTTGAAGAGAAAAGGGAAGAATATGAAGAAACCAAGAGCTAACAACTCAAATCTTCAAAAGTTTTCTTTTATTAAAGCAAACCAGGATGGAGATTCAGGAAATCAAAGTTATAGTACAAAGATCTCTGGAGATTCAAAAGGCCCTGGTTTGATAACAGTCAAAAAGGTTTGTAGGACTTGACTCCTTTCTTCATGAACCTTATGTTCCAATGTCTGTTGACGACAAGGAGTTCGGGGATGATAAAGAATTTTTCAAGAATCTTAATGTCTAGGAAACTTCTTGTGAGAATTTATTCTTGTGTTCAAGGAGGATAACTAGGGTTTGGTGTAGCATATATTGTGATTACACAAGATTCATTTATTTAAACTCTAAGTTTTTGGAAGATGAACTTTCAGTATTTAATCTTATTGGTTTTATATATTGCAAATGTCTTATGAGATATATGTGCCTTTACGTTTTGTGTTTTGTGCTATTATCTCATAAATGCTCAAAAGTTAAGTCTATTATGTCTTATGCATATATTGATAAAAGATAGAAAGAACTTTTTGAGATATTCCGCAGTATTAATCTTTCCCTGATCCACTTCGTGTGAAAGTACTGTATTTACTCCGTAAGTTTTCTTATGTTGAGTGATTTCGGTTAAATTAATCAAAAAAAATTCTCTTATGGTTAGTTTACTCGATGTTTACTGGATACAAATCCTTGTGATTTGTTAATGTCCAAAGAAATCCTTCTTTTCTCGTAAAAGTAAGGTCGCTCATGTTGTTCTCTTGGGAATGACATCAAATGGCTGATAGTTCTTAAATGAACTTGTGCTTAATTGTTATATCTTTGTGGGAAGAGCGGTTGTGGAATTTTTAGGGGTTAACTTGTATCTTAGTAAACTCCTTGATGAATACACTAAGTTTCGACTATGTGAAATCATCTAAAGAAAAGTTGATATGCTTCTTTAGTCATGAATTATCTTTTGAGAATTCATAACGATCCCATAGTTTTCGTACCTTTGCCAATTTATATTGACAAAAAGGGGAAGAATTATTTAGTAGTTCACACTACATACATATGGTTTACGGATCATTATGTAAGCGGGGGTGGATTCCGATCTATAGGTTTTACCTACTGTGCAAAAGATGGAAGTATTGACTTAGGGGGAGCAAATCATATCACCATAGTATTAGTTCAAAGTTGTGATACAATTGGACTTTGATTAACATAATAATACTATGACACGGAATAACGATAATTGAGAACATTTGTTTTCATATTGTTATTCCTACGGATCTTCAACAACAATGATGCTGAGTTGAACACATTCAGAATCGATGGAGAATTTGAAGTTACGAAGAATTCAAGGAAGTTGAAGAGCCAAGGAAATCAAGCATGATGGATCAGAAGCTACAAAGTTTATTTATTTTATAATTCATATGTATTGATAGTTTTGTCACTAAAATTGACAAAATTGTTAGAGCATTGCTCGGTCGAACTCGCAATCGTTGCTATCTCAAGCTTGTTTGTCAAGTTTAGTTGATCAAAACTATATCTTGATTTCTAGTCTACTTATAGCTATGTCTCGGATTAGGATAGAAGTGTGTAGTTGAGCATTAGACTTCACGGCGTTCACCAATTTAAGAAGAATATCTATTGAAGAGCTTGGAGGAACTTCGACAACAAAAGATATGTCGAAATCTGGTAATCTATTTCCTTTTCTCCACTTAGCATGGTTCTCATGGTATGTACAGTTATAATTCTGTTGATCATTAGCAACATTGAGGACAATGTTTAGTTTAGGTTTGGGGGTGAAAAGTAGATACCATCGAATGTCACTGTGCTATATTTTGCAACTGAACTCTGCAATATAAAATAAAAAATAAAAATGGAGCTCATTTACCTTGATTTGTGATACCTGTGCATGTATGATATCTTAGGGTTCTTAGTTTAGATGATGAGGCACCCCTGATTCTAGCACAATTCACATGTGATATAGAAAATTTGCACATGCACGATCTACCAAGCTTGTATAGCGTCGGTGTTTCATAGGTTAAGTAGGCTGCCAATCATCTAGAATACTGAATGAGACTTGACTAGCTTGTTCTTTGGTTGGCTGGGACAGAAGTTGGAGGATACATTAAGAAAAGCAACCATTGAATTTGACCGGGTGCATCGAAAAGGGCTGCTTCTTGCTAAAAATGTCATGTAATGTATTTTTTTTTTGTCTTTGTGTAAAGTTTGTTGTGTCAGTTTGTGTTTGTAACTCTCATTGTACCAAAATTAGTTGAAAAAAAAAGAAGAAGAGAGAAAACATGAAAAAAAAAAAAAAAGAAATGAGTTGTTATTTGTTGTTTGTTTAAAATAGTCTCTCTTTAATTATGTTCTCAAGACAGAAACATGATGTAATTAGGCAGTCAATGATTCTTTTTGTACATATGAATGTAAATAGTTTTGTAATAAAGCAAGGGAGGGTGTAGCCGTCGATGTCCAACGCGGGTAAGCTGAAATAGCACCGACTTCAAGGGTGAACATTCACAATTCTCGTAAATCCGGACAGCTAGCTTGGCTTTGAATTCAGTTCTTAGCCTAAAAACTAATTCTTAGTAATTGGCAGTCAGAACTTCCTACAGTAAATCACTCTCTATGCATGTCTAAGTTAGATGCACTTTACACTCTTATCACATGTCTTTAGTTGTTCCAGTGCTAGAATTGTGCCTTTGAAAGCTAGATTGACATATCCAATTGCGGTGAGCTAAAACTGAAATGCAGATATCACTTTCATGGAATCTGAGCTTATATTTTGTCCTAGAACTTTGTGGGTATGTTCTAAGAAAACCGTCACGAGACTTCAACTCGTCCACTAGGGACACTTAGTGGTTTAAAAGGCTTATTGCATTCGCTAAATGCAATCGAGAGACCAGCGACAGTGGTATAGGTAGGATTTTCTTAGTTTTTTGTTTACTCGAGGTCAAGCGAAATTCAGGTTTGGGGGTGTGATCGGTACCTAATAATGCATATTTCTGGATCATTTTGTTGACTTTAATCACATTTCTAGTACTTTAATGTTCTATTTTATAACAAATTTTGTATATTTTGCACATTTCTCCTTTAACGAGTAATTTTGTCGGAATAATCTCATTTTGTATTGTGATGTAGGTGGGTGAGTAAAGGGTGAATTAGAGACCAGGAAGATTGGTGGTTTAGAGAGGTGAAAGAAGAAAATTATTCGTCACGGAAGCAACACAACAATTTATTATGTTTCAAGGTTAGGAGAAGTGCCAAAAGAGTGAGCTACTGTGATTAATGGTTAATGGGCCAAAGTGACTGAAGTGTAAAGAAAGTGGGTATTGAACTCTCGTATACCTATGATGGGTATTACTGCTGAACACCTAAGCATGTCCCTTATCCCTCTTCCCATCAACATTAATCTCCAAGATCAGAAAAAAAGTTCATCTTCTTTGTTACTCCACCCGACAGCAGTACCTTCTCCCTGCTTTACTATATTTTTGCCTCCTGCAAGATCCCATCATCACTACTGCCAAACCACCACCATCTCCCTCTCTCAACGGTACCACTCTTTAAACCAGAAACATCACCATCCAACTGCCCTTTCATCTTTATCTTGTCCCTAATTTTTACCTAAGCCTCGTCTCTGAATTGATCGACAGTAGGGCGGCTATGAAGAACAAAAGCATCAGGAATGTCAAATTAGGTCTGAATTTTATCTCTACAACTCCAACAAAGGCAGCAGGCGTTGTCAATCAGATCTGAATCTAATCTCTCTTCAAACACCAACAAAAGCAGCAACAAGAATGACAAACAAAAGGTCTGAATTTTCAGTTATCTACAACATCAACATCATCAGACAACTAGCTAGTGGAAGTAATGAGGTGGTGGCTATGTAGAATGCATCAGTGGTGAGTTTAATCACATCAAATCCCTAATTTTATGATTGTACTTTATTGAAAATGGGAGTGAGAATTAGGAGAATTTTGTATAAAGAGGGGAAGAAATTGTGGATTGAAAACTAAGCCCGGAGTAGCCGGTGCACCAAGAAGTAATTAGGTTTATTTTCAATATTTTTCAATCATGTTCTAATTTCTTAGCTAGGGATTAGAGATGAAACTCTTAATCTAATACTAGATGATTTTGGTTATGAATTTGTTCTTGTTGTGCTTTACTGCTTAAGGATAGATTTAATCTTTGTGCTACAACATATTACTCTCACCTTGTTTATCATGCAACCTAGGTAGTTGAACAATTCTATGTTGTTGTGCTACAACTCATGCTTAAATGAATTGATTTGTCTTTTGATTAGTTGTGCTTTAATCAGACAGTTAATGCTTATGATGAATACTATAGTTGTGATAAATTATCCATCTCCAGATCACCTTGAATATGCGGCAGACTCGAATCTTCACCGCTATTTGTTAAAAGGACAAGAGTAATATCCATAACCGAATTATCTTGTGCAAGTTAAGCAGTGAATTCGATTGCCCTAGTGTCTCTTAATTGAATTTTAGTCTAATTTGTGTTACATAAACATATCTTGTCGCATCGACACCCTACAAACAACCTTTTTGTGTTACTCGTTTTCTGAATTAGTTGAAGTAAGACTTTAGAAATAACTCTACATCCACCTTGTCCCTGAGGATCGACATGTATTTGCACCTTACACAATTGGCACTGTGTACTTGCAGTAATTGTAGGTATCTTTCTCGACCTACCAAAAACAACCACCAAGATCTGAAACATCAAGGGGTTACTGTGAGTACCACTGCTTCAACGGTCACCAGACGGAAAAGTGCAAGAATCTGAAGATAATGATCCAGAAGCTGATCGATGCTGGAGATCTCAAACAGTACATTCAAAAGCCAGAACCGGAGGAGAGGATCAACCAAAACAACAAGTCCATTTGCCCGAGCATGACCAAACGATCAACACCATTTCCTGCTCCGAACCCAACGGTCCATCGTTAACTAATCAGATTGGGAAAAGATTGAGGAAACAATTCGATTACTACTGTGAGTTATACAAGATCGACGGATAGAAGGTTGATCAACACAAATATTGAATGAATGTACCGCTGACCTTTTCTGCAGACGATATAGAAGAAGACATGGAAGATCACAATGACCCATTAGTGCTCACATTACCCGTCTCAGGATGGAATATAAAGAAGATCTTGATCGATGGAGGGAGTTCAGTCAACGTCCTGTTCTATGATACCATCAAACAAATGAAATTAAATGACGAGCAGTTAATGTCTTCTTACTATACCATTTATGGATTCAACGGAGCAGCTACGAAGCCTGTAGGGGACATCATTCTGGAAGTTAAAGCTGGGACGATGAAAGTCAGTACCAGATTCAGCATAGTAGATGCTCCATCACCCTACAATGCCATCATTGGACGACGATGGGTGCATAAAATCAAGTGAGTAGCGGCAACATACCACCAATACCTAAGGTTCCCAACTCCCGAAGGGGAAATGGAAATCAAAGGAGATCAAGTTACCGCACGAGAATGTCAGGCTCAGCAAAATCAGCTCAATATTGAACAAGAAGAACATCGTAGATCTCGAAGGGGCAAAAACAAAGCAGAAGCCAAAGACAGAGCAATTGATCAGTACCTCGAAGAAATCTCAGGAAAAAGCTTAGCGAAGAGTGGCGAAGCTTTGACTACCGAAGCAAGCACTTCCGAAATAAAAGGCGTCGAAGAGTCCACCAAATAATAATTAAAGAACTTCCCTCATCTAGGCGACCCAAAGCCAACGTTTACTTCAGTCAAGCCTACCAAAGAAATAAACATATGAACGGAAGAAGAACCCAAGATGATAAAGATAGGGACTTTGCTAGATGAGGATCGAGAATAAGCATTAATCAAATTACTCAAGGAGTATTCAGATATTTTTGCATGGAAGCTAGGGAATATGCCAGGGATTGATCCTAAGATCATACAACACGAAACTTCGAATAAAACCAGGCACTAACCCATTCAGGCAGAAATTATGCAAGATAACACCAAAATATCACCAGGCAGTGGAAAAGGATCTTAACAAACTCATGGAAGCGGGATTCATAAAGTAAGTCAGGTACCCCACGTGGATCTCAAATATGGTCGTCGTGCCAAAGAAGAACGGTGGAGTAAGGATATGAATCGACTTCACCAATCTCAACAAAGCATGTCCAAAGGATAGCTACCCGCTCCCGAGTATTGATCAGTTAGTAGAAGCAGTGGAGATCCACGAAGAACTATCATTCATGGATGGATACTCTGGTTACAACCAGATAGCCTTGGCAGAATAAGATCAACAACATACGACATTCTTTACTCAACATGGACTTTACTGCTACACTCGTATGCCCTTTGGATTAAGGAATGCAGGGGCAACGTACCAGAGGATGGTTGATGCAATCTTCAAGCATGGATCGGGCGAACTCTAGAGGTCTATGTCGATGATATGTTTGTCAAAAGTAAATTGCGCAAGGATCATCTTAGGTACTTAAGAGATATCTTCAATGTGATGAGGAAATACAACATGAAAGTGAACCCAGAGAAGTGCATTTTTGGCATTACGTCAGGAAAACTCCTCGGATATTTGGTAACGAAGAGAGGTATTGAAGTTGATCCCGCTAAGATTCAGGCATCGTGGAAATGCCGTCCCCGAAGAATTTGAAAGAAGTTCAAAAACTCAACGGATCCATAGCGGCCCTTGGAAGATTCATCGCAAGATCATCGGACAAGTGTAAACACTTCTTTAACATTCTGAAGAAAGAGAACAAGTTTGCATGGACCCCTGAATGTGAAGAACCTTTTCAAAAGATCAAAGAATTCTTGGCAACGATCCCGATCCTCCAGAAACCCAAACCTGATGAGGTGTTGGCACTATATATAACTGCAACCGAAGATGCAGTCAGCGCTATATTGGTCAGAACCAACACGAAGGTGGAGCAACCGGTGTATTATGTCAGTGATGCGTGTCGTAAGTGCAACAAATTACTCGATATATTTCCCACTAATTAACTATTAATATAGCGGTAGTAAGGATCGTTCTCACAGAGAGCTGTGTAATTGATAGGTTATTTGATTAGCAAAAATATAATGAAAGGAAAACAGAAAGGGGGGATTGTTTGATTAAAGTAAAATAAAAAGATAATAAGAAAGCAAAGATTATTAAGAAGTCATTCGCCGCCACAGAACATAAACTTAATAAAAGTACTTGTTTATTTCTCGTAGAATTTCTATTGTCACTAACCGTAGAATAGCAATAAGCTCTGCTATCCCCGGAATTCGTGTTGTCACTGGATACGGAAGCGCTCAACTACCAGATTCTATCCATCTGAGCCACCATGAATAAGCTCTCAAGGTATAACCCAGTTGAATGCATTACATTTTGTGAATTAGGTTGATCCTAGCATCGACGCATAAGCTCTCTGGCCTTTACTAGTGTCATCTCTATACATAATTAAGCAATGTAATCCCTTTGTCAGCTTTTGCGATGTACAACTTGTGTAAAGAATTGAGTGACAATTACACGTATTACTAACCCCAATACTAGTAGAAGAATTTGAAAAGACGAGGGTACCCAAATATATCACAATCTTAAACTTTTCCACCTATAAGTCCTCTTACCGAAAGTGATTGTCTATGGACTGAGTCGAGACAATACAACGAATCGGTATTCACACTTTGTGGGATCGTCTATGGATACGAGATCGAGACAATACAACAATCAAAGTGTGATTACTTGATAATAGGTTCGAGACTTAACCAAACTCTATAGGATCACTATCAAGTAATACGGAGTTAACGTTTGTGTAATTTACTTTAAATTATAATAACAACAATATAATTGCGGAAAAAAAAGTAAAAAACACAACAAGATTTTGTTAACGAGGAAACCGCAAATGCAGAAAAACCCCGGGACCTAGTCCAGAATTGAATACTCTCAGAATTAAGCCGTTATACAAAATCAAACCAACTTCGTATAGTTGAGACCAAGCAACTAAACCTATAGTACACCTAGTTTCTTGGTATCCCCCGCTTCCAACATTCAATAAGTGCAATGCTTTTGAACAATTCCTTTGGTTCGTATTCCAAACAGTAAAGGAACAACAAATCTGTTCGGTAACAACTCTTTTCAATTTCAGTGATATGATTTAGACAAAGGCTCTTCTGTTTAATCCAATAAACTCCTTTGTCGGGTTTAGATCAATCTATCCAATAACTACCAAAGTAGCAGAGTTTAGATTATGCAATCAATAATAGGATATTATCAAGATGCTAAATACTAATGCCGATATATGCAACTAATCAATCAAATCTATCAAAGATAAACCGATTATAGTTGGATCCCAGCCGATCAAGTTTTGTGCACACCAAAGATTATGAACCCAAATCAGAAATCTTCTTAAATCTTCAATAAACACCCGCACACCACAACTTGAATCTCTTGTGATCAATCACGCACAGAACGGAGTCTGTTAACAATGGATTATTACAAGACGTCTTTAGATCTACACACAGTTCTAAAGATCCCGTCGATACTTCGACCTAGTTTGAAGGAATATTATATAAGAAAAGAAGATTCTCAAGAATAAACAAACTAGGTGCAATCAAAGTTCAACAACCGTTAGTCAATCAAATCAAATCGAAAACTAATAATACTGCAATTATCTAGTTTCCCACCAACGGTACTCGTAGATGTTCTTGATCCCAAAGAAGTCTTTAAACGAGCGGTCGTAAGAGATTTCGCCTAATTAGTGTACTTTCCTCTCCGAATAGACGACTCCACCAGTAACAACACAACAAGGTAGTTTTGTTGGCTCTTAGGATAGTTTGCTCGAAATGCAAACTTGGGTATTTATAGACCAAGGAAGTTTGGACACCAAGGAATTTCCAAAACCGAAATATTCTTAAGATATGAAATATATTTCCAAATCGGTTTTCATAATTCCTAGAAATGCTCTGTCCAATATTAACCGAAATCCTACTAGAAAATCTCCAATTAGTAAATGCACATTAGCAATTTTTATTTTCCAGAGATATGCATTTTAATTGATGGTAATTAAAAGCATACAAAATTAACAACCTTAATTAAAAGATTCTCAACTTATTTCGGTCCGAGATCTCCTTGAGTTATTAAGGAATATCTTTGAACAATAAAAGATAATAGTTACTGAACATGTTCAAAGTATGTCGACATCTTATTTCTTTGTGAATCCTCTTTCATATTTACAATCTTGGAACCGATTATACCACACTTCCAAACAAGTTTAGAAACTGGTTCATCCGATTTCCAAAAACTATGTGATTGATCAAATCAACACACTAATCATGGGTTTATTCTACCAAACACAAGGATGGGGTTCTACCTTAATATGGTTAATGGGAATAGGTTACATTAGTTACCAAATTGGTCACGTCAATTACCGAGGACCGGTTACCATATTCTCATGGTATTACTTGTGATCGGTCACACCGAGCAGATGGATGTTACATTAATTACCAAGATCGGTTACACCAATTACCATGACAGGTTACACCAATTACAAGGATCGATTACACATTCTTTTGTGATCGTTCACACCAATTACTAGGATCGGTTACACAAATTACTAGGATCGGTCACACCAATTACAAATATCGATCATACCATCTTAGGTGATTACTTAGGATTGGCTACACTAATAAAATGTAGTAGCAGGATTTCCCACACTACACCCCTTACTCGATTTTGCTTAATTAGTCCATTGAAAGATGTAAGATCAAGAGTATTCATTGATTGAATTCATGAATGGTTTACACAAAGAAATAGAATTACACTTAGAAATTAATACTCTCTTAAACTTTCTCTCTCCTAATGATTTGCCTAACAACTTCCCAGAGCTCTCTCCTTCAATGAGACTCATTTAGCCCTTTATATAGGGTAATACATAGTGGATGATGACTAAGCTATCCCTTATTTTCGGAAATGTCCCGCGAAGTGTCGCAAGTGCACAAACATTCATTCTCGCGACACTCCTTAATTCTCGCCAAGTTTTACGTCTCCTTTATGTTTTGCTTGTCGTTATTCATTGCGTGCGTTTATTTTAGCTTTTCTGCGATCGCCTCGCGACATCGTTGTTTATTAACCCCATGAGCCCCGTATGTTGCGATATTATGATCCTACATCTTGCCTCTTTTTCCTTGAATATTGCTTGAAGAGCGATCTTTAAGGAAAAATCATTGTTGTAATAATCTTTGGTCTTGATGAAGGAATGAGCGAGAAGAATACCGTACTTGGAAAGTACGTACTTGCCTCTATTCTTTTGCGAAGTTCGAAGCTCCTATATACGAAGTGTCATTTCTTGCCTCATGTGCTACAAAGAATAATTACTTTCGCAATCTCTTCTCGCCTATTAGGAAATATGCCGTATATTTGAATTCTCGAAAAGTTCTTTTCGTCAGTTTCCTTGGATTTGTAGTGACCGTTTACACGTGTCTATATTTACTTCTTTTAGGTGCATTTAATGTTATCCCAGGTCATAACATTTTTCTCATCTATTTATAGGAGCATCCCCTCGTGAAAAATTTTCCTTTTCCTTTTCATCTTCTTCATCGATCGCAAGTGTTCTTCTTCTTCATCCTTCCTCGCAAGTGTTCTTCCTCTTCATCACTTTAGCTATTCCCTTCTAGTTGTTACTCTCATGGCGTCCAGGTTTGTTAATCTTACCATATCTCGACTGATTTTGTGGTTGATTAAATTTAAGATTGGCTTTTCTTATTGAAATCACGCCGGTATGATTAACTTTGTGATTCTTTTTACGCCATTGTTGTTTAGCAAGAACCAATCCGAACTAAATTTACCGTGAAGGACCCTCTTCTTTCTTTGGGCTCGCCATCGAAATCTTCATCACAACAAGAATCCCCCACACAACCAAAGCCCACTTGCGAGCAAAATCTACGGTTACAAAAAGACATCTGCATGAGCGACAAGGTATTTAAGGGAAATTTGTTTTTATTAACCACGCGTTGTTGCCTCTCATTTCTTATTTAATTTGTCATTCGCAGGATGATAAAACTACCGGTCACATTCCCAAGAGGCTTCGCTACTCTAAACTGTTACCCCGACGTTCCATTTCCTTCATTTACACCTTCGTCTCCTCGTGCGAAATCTTCGCAAGGTAATTTTGTGCCTCTTTCCTCTCGATAATATCACTAGCGACAACATTTCTATACCTCAACTCCTCATAGACCAAGTTCCTCATAATAACCCTACTACAAACAATCTTACGCCTCTTCCGTTATCAATACCCCTACTATTTCTCCAATCACTTCCCTTCCTGAAACCTCTTCTTCTCCTAAGGCTCCTTTGACAAAGGATGACTCCTCTTTTTTGGTGGAGCAAATTCCTCTAACGGCGGAAAATTTGGAGGGTATAGATGTGGCCTTCAAGGTTCTTTCAGATCTTGTGAATGATGCCAAGAGGACTTCTGATGATCCTGTCAAATCCAACGTCTGCGAGATTTTAAGTAAGCACCTTGGTCCTGATAAGGTCTCGCAAACGTCTTTAGTTCAAGAAATTAGTAAGTTGAAGGGTGATCTCCAGGTTATGACCACGAAGTGCAATAGTCTCCACCTTGAAAATCAAAAATTTCACAACATCTCGCTAGATCATGATAACCTTCGCAAGAAGAATGAAGAATTAAAAGGTATGCCCTCTCCACCTTTTTTTTTTTTTTTTTTTTTTTTTTTTTTTTTTTTGTTTTGTTTTTTTTTTTTTTTACAACTCAACCTCCCTGTTCGTCCTCCAAGTATTAAACCAGAAACGAATAATGGAGATATATCAAACGGAGTCTGTCGTTGAAGAAGTTCGAGTGGAAAGAGATGCTTGGATGGAGCAATATAATCTCTTAGATAACCTTCACATTTATGCAGCTGATCAAATAAATAACTTGTCTAAAGAGAATTTTGATTTATCGCAAAAGCAAGACTCATTAAGTAATGACTTATCTCGCCTCTCTTATGCATTGACTAAAACTAATTTGGAGTTGGAAACTTTATCAGATGAGAATCGAACTCTTTCTCAAGAGAAACGTTCTCTGTTGAATAAGATGGCGAGCTGCTCGCAGCAGTATAATGCTTGTCAAAAGTTATGTGAAGAACAAGAGCAAGCTAAACATTCTTTGAAAAACCAACTTGAAGAAATTATCACGAGAGAGATAAACTTATTCAAGGTAGAATAACTTTGAGTGTAAAAGCGAAGCAATTCCAAGAACAATGTGCCAAATTAGAAAAATCCAACTCTACTCTTGCGGGCCGAAAACTCCATACTTGTCTCCAATGAAAAGAATTTGCGATCTCGATTGAAAGGCTTAGTTGGAGATTCATTTGATGACGCCATGGACTGTTTGGGGAATAACTTCGCAGCCTTTAATTCAACATCTTACTTTTCAAAGGAAGGTAGTCAAATTATTTGACTATCTTAATTTATGTATTTATTCCATGAATGGTTTATTACCCCGAAAATGCCAATAATGTTCGATAAGAATTTTCTCCGATCTTGTGTATTTGTTATGGAGACTCGAGAGAAAGCTTCGTTCCACTATCTCCACCCTCGTGTCCGATTATTCTAAAATTCGCAAGGAAAATGGACTACTTTCCGCAGATCTTGCTCGTTCTCGCCGTGCGTAAACTAAGATTTGATTATATGTCTTATTGTAAGGACATTGATAGTAAGAATCGTCAAAAGGCATTGCTTCGCCAATTCCCTCTTAAAGCGAAGTTCTTGTGAATAATATTTTTCTTTGTCGAAGTCTCTTGATCCTATTCACGTCGATCCTTTGGAAGTAAGTGATGATGAAGTTCTAATCCTCAGGATAGTGATTATGAATATGAAAGCTGCGAAGATCTCCCTGGTAAGGAAGTCGTCGATGAAGATCCAAATAAAAAGACTCCTGATGAAAATCTAGATTCTGGCAAGAATGAAGGTAATAAAAACACTTCTGATGAAAATCCACCAATTGAAGAAGGCGAAGCTGATAAGGGCGCAGAAAAGTCTCAACCATCCTCCGTACTTGATAATGCTGATGTGGAGAGTTAAATTCTCTTTGTAATTTGCTAGAATTTCTTTTTGTGTGAATGATTTAACTCCTTGATTGAGTAATTCACATGTTTCTTTTTTTCCTTCCTTAGTTAAGACAACCTTGCGAGCATGTTCGCTCATTGAATTTTTTATTAAGTAAAACCATCCCAATTAGGGATTTGATTTCAATTCTTTCTTATCATGCGGCAAGGTCGCGCAGCCGCCTTTTACATTTTCATGCAATGGCCCATTGACCTTACCTTATCATTTTTGTGTGGTCTTCCAAGTTAGACCTCCCTAATTAGAGGTCTTCCCTGCCACCTTTTCATCGCGACAAAATCGCAGGACGTCTTTACACTTGCATGTAAAGACCCATTGATCTTGCCTTATCATTTTCCAAGTATTTTTGCCTGCAGATGTTTTAGTTGCGACAATATGACAGGCCTAGATATCCTTGCGAACATAAAGCCCCATGACATTGCCGTCGTGCGACGAAATCGCAGGACGTCCGTACACTTTCGTGTAAAGACCCATTGATCTCGCCTTACCCTCGCGTTAGTATTATTGCCTATGCAGGATCATTGCACAAATATGACGAGCCTAAATTCTCTTGCGAAAACATAGCCTTATGACATTTGCGTCTGTTTGACACTCCCCTATTGGAGAGCGTCGCCCTTATCATCTCCCTAGGTTGCCCCTTCAAGGAGGCGAAACATCGGCCATACAAGACTAGCTCCTCCCATCCGGTCTTAACAACAACCAGTTGTTTTTCGCAGCCTCTTATCCCTTATACCTATATGGTTTATGGTTACGAGACCGCACCCTAAGTGGAGTTTTCTTCGAGCGAGTGCAACGCATGCCAAGACTTGCCAAGAATGGCCAGGGTAGGTTCATCCATCCCGGCACTCGGCTCAACCGTGTACCTCGGCGCCTTGAGCATACACCGACTCCTTGGAAGAGACCCTCGGTCGCCCAACCGTGGTATAACCTACATATATAGTTGGGAATCCAAGGTATCTCTCCCGGATAGGCTTTCATGGGCCCCAAATTTTCATGACTCAGCTTCAGGAGCGGTGTAACCTTCCCCCGAGCCATGTTGAGAGATTCCCCCTTATATGACGCACTTTAGGTCTTACATTTGCCTCTTACGAAATGTTATTCGCGAACTAGGGTGTACGCCATAAAGGTTCGTCCCATTCATTCATTCTTTTTATTCAATCATTCTTCATCATTTGCTATTTTGTCTGCGAGATACTCCGATTTATTCATTTAATCATTCCTTATCTCTTGTTGTTTTGGTAAGCCATTTTGTCGCGAGATCTTCATGGATTCTTTCTCGCATTTTTGAATATCACAAATATCTCGGCGAAGGAGCACTTCATCTTGATTCCTTTTTCCTCTCTCATTATTACGGGTAATATTTCTTTAGATATAACCTATTCCATGGTCTATCCAATTTTTGTCCCACATCTCTTCCTTCGGGGTCCATCAATCTATATGCCCCTGCTCCAACTACCTCTTTGATTATATAAGGTCCATCCCATTTTTCGCCAGACTTGCCTCCGCTTTCACGTTGATATATTGGGGTTTCTCGCAACACCAAATCTCCTGGTTGGAACTCGCGTATTTTTACACGCTTGTTATATTCTCTAGCCGTCTTCTTGATAATTCTCCATGTGTCGCAAGGCCTTTTCTCGTTTTTCTTCCAATTCATCCAACTTGATTAGAATGTTGCACTGCGCTCAGATTTTTATCCCGGACTCTTTTTTGGTTGTCGGAATCACGACCTCTGTTGGGAGTACTGCTTCAACTCCGTAAGTTAAGCAAAAAGGGGACATTCCTGTGGCTTCTCTTCTAGTTGTATTATAGGCCCATACTGCATTGGGTACTTGTTCACACCATCCCCTGTTGTGTCCTTCCAACTTTTTCTTCAATATATCGGCAATTGCTTTGTTTATTGCCTCCGCTTGGCCATTAGCTTGTGGATATAATGGAGTTGATTTTCCACATCTTATCTGAAATGCATTGAGGAGTAACTCTATATTTTGCCCTTCAAACTGCTTCCCATTATCAGATACCAATTGTGCGGGGATCCCAAATCTGCATATAATATTTTCAAATATGAAAGTAAAAACATCCTTATCGCGAATGTCTTTGGACCGCTTTCACCTCCGCCCATTTTGTGAAATAGTCCGTTCGCGACAATTAAGTACCTTCTTTGTCCTGTTCTGGTAAAAATGGTCCCACAATATCCAAACCCCATTTTCCAAAAGGCACACACTTTTGAAGAATTTAACGGTGCCCCCGGCGCATGTATCTTCTTCCCGTGTCTTTGACAATCTTCGCAGCGTCTAGCTATTGCTCTCGCGTCCTCATGCATATATGGCCAATAATATCCTTGCGTCTTTGCCTTATATGCCAAAGATCTTCCGCCGCTATGATTTCCGGCATCCCCACTATGCAGCATCTTCAATATGGTTTCTCCTTCTTTCCTCGTTAGACATCGAAGCGAAGGTCCATCAAAAGAACGTCAATAAAGCACACCATCTCGCAATTCATAATTTGTTGCCCGGCTCTTTAACTTGTGTGCTTCCAATCTATTTCTTGGTACCTCGCCTTTCATTAAGTACGCGTGAAGTTCTACTCTCCGGTCTTCCTCGCGACATTGCATTTCATTTACCACCATCATTATATCTCGTATCTTGTCCCTCCTCTTTATTAATTGATGGCGCTAGTAGTGTACGTATTTTGATATTCCTCGCAGGTTGGTCTCGTCATCATACTTGATATAAAGGCAAAAAGCGTCATGAGTCTATTATCTCTCCTTGATATGTGCCTCCATTTTATTTTCGGTATCTGTCTGACAACACTTCTACAAGCTTCCTGTATTTCGTAAGGATGGATCATTTGTAGCATACTTCTCGTTATCCTGGACAGATTGCCAATTGCGAGTCACTTGGTAATCCTTACATTCTCCAATTTCATTTCTATTGCAAATCTTAGAGCATGTATTATAGCTTCGTACTCCGTTTCATTATTGGTAGACTCAAATTCCAATCTAAAAGCAAAAGCTAACTTATTGCCTTTCGCGAAATCACAACAATTCCCACTCCTTTGCCTTCTCCATTGGATGATCCATCCACTAATATTTCCCACCGATCTCGGCTCGGTTAACAAATCTTTGGATCTCCATGCTCTTCTTCTACATCCATCATTTCATCCACCGCTTCATCTTCCTCCAAAGGAAATTCCGCGAGAAAGTCTGCGACAACTCGCGACTTGGTTGAAGATAATATTTCATATTTGAGTTTGTAATGGCTTATTTGAGCATTCCATCTTTCAACTCGCCGATCTTTTGAATTTTTCATTACATCGACTCGATTGGTACCTTCGTTACCACTCTAACAAAGTATGTGCGAAAATATATGCGAAGTTTAAATGACGCATAGACTAGCGCTTGTGGATTAGTTTTTCAATCTTGAATAATTTCTTTCGCAACATTAAAAGTTTCTTTGATATAATAAATTGGTTTTTCTACTCTGCGTCCCGATCGCAGTAAAAGCGCACTTAAGGCATGCGAAGTTGTCGCGAGGTATATTAATAATTCCTCTCCCGGTTCTCGCCTTCGCATAATGGATATATCCATTAAATGCTCTTTGATCCCTTGTAAAGCCTTTTCACATTCATCCGTCCATTTAAATTTCGACCCTTTTTGTAACACTTTGAAAAAGTGTTTACATTTATCGATGACCGCGAGATGAACCTTCCTAGCGATGCTAGTAACCCATTCAACTTTTGAACATCCTTTCTTGCCGCAGTGTCGGCATATCGCGAATCGCTTTTACTTTCTCCGGTCAACATGTATTCCTTCCTTTGATATAATGTAACCCAAGAACTTCCCGACGCAACTCCAAAGGTACATTTTCTGGATTGACTTTGATGTTGAAACGCCTCATTTGTTCAAAATTTCTTTCAAATCTCGCACGTGATCTTACGCTTTTTACTTTTCACCAAAGCATGTCATCTACGTATACCTCTAGTGTTTTATGTATCCATTCGCGAATACATTTTCTACCATCCTTTGATACATTGCTCCAAAGATTTTCAGACCAAATGGCATTTTAGTATAACAGTATAATCCTCTTGGAGCGAAGAAAGCAGTGTGTTCTTGGTCTTCCTCAGCGAGAGGAATTTGATTGTAACCTTTGTATCCGTCCAGCGATGATACTCTCTCGTTCCTGCCGCTGATTCGACCAATTGTGGAATGTCCGGTAATGGAAAACTTGTCTTTAGGGCAAGCTTTATTTAGGTCGGTGAAATCAATGCAGATCCTTATTCCCTTGTTCTTCTTTGGAACTATAACCATGTTCGCTATCCATTCGGGATATTTTGCTTGTCTAATAATTCCCGCATCCAACATCTTCTCGCAATTCTTCTTCTATCTGTGGGTGATATGTGTTGCTATCTTTCTAATTCTTTGTTTGAATGGCTTCACATTTTTATCAATTTCCAACTTGTGACAAAGCACGATGGATCTATACTGTGCACTTCATCCATATCCCATGCGAAGATATCTTTATAATTTCGCAATAGATCAACGTTTTTTTTTCTCTTCTTCCGCTCCCATGTTAGTTCCAATCTTTAGTATCTTGGGTTTTTCCTTAGTTCCAACATTCACTTCTTTAGTTTGCTCGCCGCGACACAGAATCGGCCTTCGGTTCTCCCATAGGGGTTGGTCCTTTCGGTTCTTTCGCGGGATCATCTTCTTCTCCCGAGATCTCGCTAGGTATGCCCTTTCCTTCCTTCGCTTTGATCATGTAAACTCTGAACTCTTCTTCTTTCTTAGCCGCCCTTGCCATCTTTTTGCGGTGCTTTAACATATCTTTTTGCTTGTTTACTTGTTCCTCGCGACACTTTACTTCATTTTGATAATATATTCTTCCTTTGGCAGCATCCCCTTTGATCTCGCCAATTCCGGTTGGTGTAGGAAACTTGATACATTGATGAAGCGTCGATGCCACAGCTTTTATTGCATGTACCCATGGTCTTCCTAGTAATAAGTTATACGGTGATTCCATATCTACTACGCTCAATGTCACCTGTGTTTCAATTCTTCCTAATGGAATATATATTTTTATCTCCCCTTTAACTTTTGTTATGGATTTACCAAAGCCTTTAATATTGTATGCCGTGGAAGTCATATCTTCGTCTTTATATCCCATCTTTTTTGTAAGCGCGATAGAACATGATGTTCACCAGACTCCCTGTATCAATTAAAACTCCATTCACCATCCATGTTTTCACTGTGTTCTCCGATTTCTCTCCTTCCTTATACGTGTTTATTGTGATCACCAGTGGAGATGTGTGATCCAAATTTTCTTTGGATATTTCCCCCGCCGTGAATGTTATCTCTTGCTTTTCCCAATCCTTCAAAGGTGATGCCATTTCTCTATCCATAATCTTCTTTCCTTCGAAATCCCGTTTGTGTATTCTTCCTTTGATATTTTCATGAAATTCGCTAATCAGCACTCTGGTGTCTGTGTTGCATGCCATATCTTTTTCATCCGATCTAAAATTTTTCTTTCTCATTTTTCTGATTCAAACAATTTTAATTGCAATCTTCTCTTCTTTTATCACCGATCTCCCTGTTTCTAGCGCATATGTAGTAGCAGGATTTCCCACACTACACCCCTTACTCGATTTTGCTTAATTAGTCCATTGAAAGATGTAAGATCAAGAGTATTCATTGATTGAATTCATGAATGGTTTACACAAAGAAATAGAATTACACTTAGAAATTAATACTCTCTTAAACTTTCTCTCTCCTAATGATTTGCCTAACAACTTCCCAAAAAGATCCCCCTTTCAACAGACTCATTTAGCCCTTTATATAGGGTAATACATAGTGGATGACAGCTAAGCTATCCCTTATTTTCGGAAATGTCCCGCGAAGTGTCGCAAGTGCACAAACATTCATTCTCGCGACACTCCTTAATTCTCGCCAAGTTTTACGTCTCCTTTATGTTTTGCTTGTCGTTATTCATTGCGTCGTTTATTTTAGCTTTCTGCGCGACTGCCTCGCGACATCGTTGTTTATTAACCCCGCGAGCCCTGTATGTTGCGATATTATGATCCTACATAAAAGTCATACCAATACATAAGTCATGCATTGTGACTAGTTTTACCAAGATACATAACAAGTTATGATCGGTTATACTAACTCACACATATTGGTAATCCAAAGATATGCAATGAATAACAATACCAATAAGACTAACGATTTCCCTTTTGATTCATAAAATAAGTTCATGAATGTACTTCCTTTAAACGAATGTAAATATTGTTTCATAGGACGAAATCTTCACCCATACCCATACACATAATCACAATAGCATTCATACGATTATGTCGATGTCTTATATACGAAGTTCAAAAGATAAACGTTATACTTCGTATTGTAATTCCTTAACACTATGTCTACTGGAGTATAATCATTCAGCTTCACAGTTATGTTTTCAATATAGCACGACTTGAAAGATACGTTGGGAATGAAATAGTTCAAGTCAAAATATTACTAACCTCAAGATTAGGATGATGACCTCGATGTAGCTTGTTACTTCTTCACATTCTTCAAGTCTTGAGTAATTCTTGTATGTCTCATTATCCTAATCTTTCTAGCCTAACCTATACGAAGTTGTCTCTAGTACATAATCAAGCGACTCTTTAATTGAGTTTTGATTCACTAAAATATGACAACCAAACTTGACATACCAACGCTTGGTGGGTTCAACCGAGCTATGCTCTAACAATCTCCCCCTTTGTCAATTTTAGTGACAATACTCTTACAATCATATGGATAAACAAATTACGAAAATTCATTATACATACGCTTGATTCCAAGTTTCAACAAAGCACAATACCCGCATATATTCAATCCATAAATGCGGGCCAAGACATTTAAATAACAAAGCTAATATTCCTCCTAAAGGTGAGATAGGTAGATTTTCAATCCGCACATCTTTGTTATTTCCCTTTGTAGTCTAAATAACTACAAATCATCATATGCTATGTTTCCCCCCCTTAGTCAATGCTTTACTCTTTCGTTAGATATAGCATTTAAGAACAATTGTCCTTTCCTAAGTGATTAAAAATCACTTGTTTACTCCATATATTTCTCCCCCTTTTTGTCACAAAATGACAAAGGTCCGAGCAAATACCAAAAACCGAAAGGATCTTACAATCTACAAGAATTGTACAACATATAAGAATTAAGCACGAAGGTTTCACATACCACTTTAGATAACCAATATCAAAACCGAAACTACAAGTAATTTGGTTTTAATATGTTATCAAGGAAACAATTGCCCGAAGCAATTTTTCCTAATATTTTAAAAAATTGACTGAGAAAACTTAGTTCCCTTGCTAAACCGATTGCACTTGTTTCGATAAGACCAAAATAAAGATCAGACTTAACTTTATTTTTCTCATCATGCACTAATTATGCAGACAATAACTTAGACCTTTCCACTTTAGACAAGACGAATACTAGGTTAGTTAACTAATATTTCTTGTCAAGGCATTCGATTAGACTTGAATAACCGAATCCTTTACTTTTGATAAGTCTAACTAAGATCAGAATTAACTTAGTTTCTCTTATCCGGAATCGAATTGGACTAAACAAATGATCCCATATTTTGTTAAGCCATAAAAAATACATACAAACCAAATAAATCGACTTGCACAATTATTTTTCTTAACTGGAAGCAATTGAAACAAACATAGACATTAAAGCACCGAAATTTCGTTAAGTCTAAAACAATTGATACCAAAAAATAAAGAAAGATATCAAACCAGTTTTTCTTAACCGGAAACAATTGAATCACACACACACATCCATACATACATACACACATAATGGAATAAATATCAATTGTACGGAATTTTGTTAAGCAAAGGTATGCAATAAACTCATGCTTTTCTTAAGTAGGAAAACGATTAACTAACAAATTCATTACCTCAAATCCGCATCCTCTTCTCCTCATCTTCGCATCTTTCTGGGGAGGAATATCATTCTGTTTTCATCCTCTCGCAAGAACAAAAGAACAACAACAACAACAACCTTTACCAGAGAAAGGTTGAATTGGTTTTAACTAATGCAAAAATCAAAAGTTGAAAACCCCGAAACACATATGCTTTTATGTTAAACAAAAATTCAACATATTGTGACTTTTTCACATATGAGTTTCAATCGGAACACCTTATGATCCTTTGATAAAGCCTACCAACATGGGCTAGAACTTAATCCCGCTAAATAAAAAAGCCACACAAACCATAAGGGTTTACACATCATATGAGATCGAATATTAAGGTTATAAAACCGAAATCAAACATCCCATACAGATAGCAATAAATTTAAGCACAGGATATGTAATCGAAAAACTATCACAAGAAAAATTATAAAATAATAATTTTAATTTTATTCATAAATAATAGATAGTTTTATTCAGTAATATACCTTACACAATAATTGAAAGAAATCAAAAACTGGTGTCTCTTTTGTTGCATCATAAGAAAGTAATCTTATTTCTTATTGTCATCTACTTCCTTCCCACTAGAAATTCCGTTTATGCGGAAATCTCATCGAGTAGACATTGAAACTTCCACAAAACATTCTCATAATGATTGAGAGAGATCGTAAGATGCATAGCATTATTTGAGGAGTTCTCATGGGCTGTTTTTATTAACTCATTATGGTAGAGTACTCTCTTCCATTCATCATCAACTCTTTTGTCAAGTAAAACTCTTCTTCCGATTAGGTCTAGTACACCATCTAGTAAGATGGATGCATGCACCTTTGAAGAGGATATGAGTTGAATTAAATGATGGCATGTATTATTGCACAAGGTTAGCCTGTCTGAATCCAAGGAGTCAAGATATTTCTCAATCTTGTAAATACAGTATTCACTGACAATTTCCCCACAGACTACTCCATTTACCGCATAGAGAATTTGATAGCACTTTCCCTTGAACATTCTGATAGACACATTTTTGTGTCTGAATTGTCCTCAGTGTCTCTATTGTTAGTGCTTGATTTTGTACTTATTATGGTGTTTTTATGTTTGCGTAGGTGTTTTTGGAGAAATACGCTTGTGTGGAAAAAGTTGCTCAAAAAGTGCTATTTGGACCCCCCGGAGAAAACTACTAAAGGCACCCTCACTTAGGATAAGGGACACCTCAGTTGGGCACCTGCTATTCGCACCTTTGTCACCGTTAGGGGAGGTCATCCCAACCTTTCAAAATTCCGATTTTGGCGAGGAATTTGGTTCTTCACCGGTGAATTTAGAGTTGGATTTTGGGTGTTTCGGGAGAGATTCAATCGCTGAAACTCTCTGTGACGACTTGATTGGGCCTAACAGGCTTAGTTTGGGTCTTTGGCTCGACTAAATTGGCTAGATAACCTGAAGTGAAGCAAAACAGAGGTGGAGTATTACTCGGACTTCACTCATACTGTCACGAGTTGGTTGAAGATTTCCTGTGAGAATTAGCTTCTAGTGTGTGTTTATACCGTGTTTTACTCTAACTGAATGAGATTGGAGCGTGCTGGGAGAAAATCAACGCGTCAGGGAGTTAAATCAGGAAAAAATATTCCGAGAATATTTTTCTTCACTTAGATTAATTGAAGAAATATGAAGTTATGACGCATGATTCTGGTGTCTGGAGGAGTATATAATGTGTTGGAGTTGATTAGAATTAGTGGAGGGAGAGTTTGGGAGATTACAGAGAATCACATAGGCGAAAGATTGATCACCAGAGAAACCTGCTGCTGCTGCCATTGAAGAACACGAAGAACATTGGACGCCTAAGAACCGTCGTTCATGCTACAGTGATAACGACTCACAGCGAGGGTCGTAGTTCAGAGACAGTCTTAAAGCAACGAATACTTGATGACATGAAGCTTTTATCGTTCTCAGAATGATTTCGGTTTGTAACAAATATAATCATTACAAACCGGTTTTCATTATATTTCTCCCATTTTCATCATTTGTAAACACTTTGAGCAATAAAAATAATTTTTGAGCGTGTTTCCAACATGATGATGAGCTAATTCTCCCACAACCAAGGAAATGAGGAAGCTACTTACGCATGAATAATTGGTAATTATTTATTTTCTCTAATTTATAATTTATGATTCACTCAATCACTGTTTTTGCAGAGTTTTTAATTTTTTGCATAATTTCCTTCATTAGTTGTGATTCAATTAGATAGGTTATGCTTTGTATTAAAATAATCTATGCTTAGGGGATACAATTAATTTTTGAGAATTTGTCAGATTATATGTGAATTAAGAAATAAGGGACTTAAAAGATAATTAGAGTTTTGGCTTATTTACCATAATGTATTCATGTGTAATAGTGGAATCAGTGTCTCGGTCATTCCTAATATTCTGTGACAATATTTTGTATATATTTTTCTTTTATTTTAGTTTATTAAATCCTAAAATTGATTTCAACAAGTCCAAGTGAACGACGACTCTATTTACCACTATATAAAATTCGATCAATTTTTGGCGCCGCCGACGCGGACTTGTGTATAGATTTGTTTTTAGGTTTTATTTTTATTTTTATTATTTTTGTTCTTTTTTATGCATTTTGGTATTTCTTGTTTGCTTTCAGACTTGGAGCTGCGCTAAAGAAAAAGAGAAGAAGTGTTCAAAAGTAAAAGCGAAGCCAAAGAAGGGAAAAAAATCCAAAGGAGTAAAGAAGAATACTTTTGTATATAGTTAATTTATTTTTATTAGATATTTTTTATTTTCTTTATTGTTTTTTAGAAACTGTAATTAGGGCTATATTTTTGTAATCTTTTATTTTGGACATTCTTTTTAGACTTTATTTTCTTGGGACTTTCTTTGGACATTATTTTTAAAACCCTAAGGAAGGGTTAATTTAAATAAAACTGCTGCGAGGAAGGACGATTATTCACGATTATTGTCTCGGCCCCTCAGTTCGTATACACGACACATAGGAGTCGTGGCCGAGTCGACTTCAACGGTTCATCCTGTCTGGGAACGGGAGGTAAGAATTCTAAACACCCGCGAATCCCACTGTCCCGGGGGTTTACCGGATGATTTTGTATGCATATATGTTGAGGTATTGAAAACGGTGCTTTAATTTCCTAGTAAAGGGCAAGGCCTGGCCATACAAGATAAGGGTTGGATTTCATCACCGTTCTCTTCTTGCCCGCCTTAGGAAAACGATACCAAACGCGTTCCCAAGCTTAAAATACTGACTAGAACAAGACCGATATGGTAACGAGCTTAATAGGAAAGTCATTCGAAAAATATTGGTTACTCTTTTAAGCATACTTCGAAGTTCATGACGGTTTATATGAGTTGAATGCGTGACTGCGCCGCCTTGTAATGCGGTGAGGCCTTGGGTATCAAAGCTCCATCGAGCTTCCTCGTCTCTATTTAGCTTACTTTAACTCAGGATTGATTCCGAGGGGTGCCTTAAATTGTAACCATTCCCTTTCGAAGGATTAGAAGCTAGTCTAGAAACAATCTAAGTGGAGCCATCATGCTTTTTGTTTGCTAGAAATCAGTAGGTTTGTTGTGGTCTAGTCAGCCTTGTTTGTGCTTGTGTAGAATTCCCTTGCAGTTAGGATGTCAAACTGGTATTATAATAGCCATCACAATGAATGTGAATATCCAACTGAACAATATGGACATCACTCTTTTTAGGACCAGAGTGTGAATAGTGGTTGGGAACGCCGACCTTTTGAAGATTATGTCTCATACCATGGTGAGCCCAATGACTATTCACATGAATACCGGTCATACAAGCAAAATTCCTATAATTTATCTTCTCTAGATGAAGCACGTAAGATACTTGAGTCAACGTGTAAATTAACTGAGTCAACACGTGAGTTTGCTGAGACAACACGTAGGTTAGAGTTAGAGACGGAAGAAAGAATTGCTCGAATTACTCTTGATTGCCAATACATTCTTTCCAATATCACCCGTGAAAATGAGGACAATTTTTATAATTAGGATGACGAGGTTAGAATTGGTAACACTACTTTTTTAGATGAGGTTCGATCATTTTCATGTTATTATAATGATGATTGTGATGAGGATAATATTGATAAAGAATCTGAAATATGTAGGCATAGTGATGAGGAATTTGTTACTCCCAACAGGCTTTATAATGATAATGTTAATTCTAGTACAAATCCAAATAATTTTAACAATTATTCACCTATTCAAAAGGACGAGGGTTTGACTAGAAATATCCATGTTTTAGACGATGTAGTATTTCCTTTTCATTTAAGCCAACGAAGGTTTAGAGGAACGAGTTTATTTTGAGTCTAGCGATTTAGAAACAATAGTCTTAGACAAAGAAAATGAACTTGTAGAGATGAGTGAGGAAGAAACTGACTTAGAAGAATCAATTGACCATTTTCAGGAATCAGATGACCTTGAAATTAGGGAAGTTGTGACTAGTCTTTCTAGAGACACTGAAAACTCTAAGTTTAGGGGTGATTATCATTCTCCATGTGCTTTAACTCTTAGAAAGGTCCCTAACTTGGGACTTGACATATGTGCCTCAACTATTCTAAAAGAGTATCTTCATACACTTTTTCCTAAACCTAGTTGTGTCCATAAAGAAATTCAGTTGTTAGAAACCCATCCTCTGGTTGATGTGGTTAACCCATGCTATGATACCACGATTGACTTTGTTTTCCCATCAAAAACCTTCCTTCGAATTGTGGGAACGTATAAGTTTCAGATGTGTCAAATATTAAGTTTTAAGACTAAACCTAATTACTTTAGGAGATTAGGGTCGACACATTTGATTAAGAATGACCACTACTGTGGTCAACTGTGTGAGTCAAGTATGATTGACTTAGAGGACCTGATTATTCAGTTATTGTTATGTGCTTCTAAGTTTTAATTGAGTATTTCGGACTATACAACCCGATCTTAAGAATCATTCTTTTGAGGAAGTCCAGCCCATGAAAACATTTTATTTAGACCCTTTTATAGAGCTCCGAACCCGAACCACAACTAGATGTAGTTGTCTTAAACAAAACAATATATAAGGGTGTGTTGGATATCTTCCAGTACGTGGCGGTTTCCTCTTCTTGTGGTTAGCACTTTTGATCCAGGATGGCCCAGATTATTAGAATTTGCTGTATATGATTCTTCGAGGTGACTAATCTCTTCTATTGTTTGGTTGAAGACTTTAAACTTAGCACTTCTTGGGGGGTAACCCAATATTCATGCGACACGGTAATATCTTTCCTTATCTCTTTTGCTACAGATGGTAACAGTTTTTCCTTGTTCATGTTTTTAATTTCATCTTTAGAACATTGAGGACAATGTTAGATTTAAGTTTGGGGTATGGGAGAAACTTTTTAGTTGCAATAAATAAAACTCCAAGAGCCTAGAAATTTATGTTTATTAAGGATGGAACTAACCAATCTAAGTGGATGGAAGCATCTTGGTTATAGGTGTTGAGGAACCAATCTGATTAGATGGAAACATCTAAAGAGTCTATTCATAAATGCACAGAGCTCAGGTGTTAGAATTAAAAAAAAAAAACATGGTAGTTTCGCCATATCTCGTTGAATCATTTTCACCTTTTGTTTTTATTTTCTTATAAGTGATTGGGTGAAATAGAGCGATCCAGATACCACAAAAAAAAAATTAAAAAAAAATTGAGACCAGAACATCAGACCAACCGGAATAAATTCAATAAAGTCGACCACTGGAGCCCTTGTATATGCCAGTTGTGTTGACCTAGAGTTAGGATTATCAACTGCTGGTTCCCTTGTATATGCCAGCTGTGTTGATATTAGTCATACTGGTATCTCAGTCCATTAGGATAGGTTCGCCTAAGTCAACATCATCTACGTTTTTCTCTACATCCATCTTCTTAATCTATCCATGTGATTGGTTGACTTTGTTTTATGATGTCCATAAACTATCTGAGTAGAGCTCTGTCACTTTATCTGAATTTTAGTATGCTTGAGTGCAAACTCGTGTAAAGCAATTGTAATTTCGCATCAGGGTACTTCCTCCTGTAGTCAATAAGAGTATTCCAACAAAGGATATTCTTTAGTGCCGTCCAAGGTTCTGCGTAAGATAGCTAGGGTGCAGGTAAAGGTTTTGTGGGTACACCTCTGGTAAACCCTCCGGAGATAACACTCCGCTGCTAGGGCCACCTAGCGGTTTAACGGCTTGTTGCACGTGCTAAGTGTAGTCTTTTTATTTTCTAGATTAGATTTTCTCGAGGACTAGCAAATAATAAGTTTAGGGGTATTTGATAGACACATTTTTGTGTATCCAATTGTCCTCATTTTGTCTCTATTGTTAGTGCTTGATTTTGTACTTATTATGGTGTTTTTATGTTTGTGTAGGTGTTTTTGGAGAAATACTCTTGTGTGGAAAAAGTTGCTCAAAAGTGCTATTTGGACCCCCCGGAGAAAATTACTAAAGGCACCCTCACTTTGGATAAGGGGCACCTCGGTTGGGCACCTGCTATTCCCACCCCCATGTCTGTTAGGGGGAGGTCATCCCCAACCTTTCAAAATTCTGAATTTGGCTGGAATTTTGGTTCTTCACTGGCAGAATTTAGAGTTGGATTTTTGGGTGTTTCGAGAGAGATTCAATCGTTGAAACTCTCTGTGACGACTTGATTGGGCCTAACCGGCTTGGTTTGGGTCTTTGGCTCGACTAAAATAGGCTAGATAACCTGAAGTGAAGCAAAACAGAGGTGGAGTATTACTCGGACTTCACTCATATTGTCACGAGTTGGTTGAAGATTTCCTGTGAGAATTAGCTTCTAGTGTGTGTTTATATCGTGTTTTACTCTAACTGAACGAGATTGGAGCGTGTTGGGAGAAAATCAACGCGTCAGGAGTTAAATATGGGAAGAAAATATTCCCGAGAATACTTTTCTTCACTGCCGATTAATTGAAGAATACATGAATTTATGACGCATGATTCTGGTGTCTGGGGGAGTATATAATATGTTGGAGTTGATTAGAATTGGTGGAGGGAGAGTTTGGGAGATTACGGAGCATCACAGAGGCGAAAGATTGATCACCAGATAAACCCGCTGCTGCTGCCATTGAAGAACACGAAGAACATTGGACGCCTAAGAACCGTCGTTCATGATACAGTGATAACGACTCGCAACTGAGGGTCGTAGTTCAGGAGACAGTCTTAAAGCAACAGTAACAGTGACAGGAAGCTTTTATCGTTCTCTGTAACAGCTCGGTTTGTAACAAATATAACTGTTACAAACCCGGTTTTCATTATATTTCTCCCATTTTCATCATTTGTAAACACTTTGAGCAATAAAAATAATTTTTGAGCGTGTTTCCAACATGATGATGAGCTAATTATCCCACGACCAAGGCAATGAGAAAGCTACTTACGCATGAATAATTGGTAATTATTTATTTTCTCTAATTTATAATTTATGATTCACTCAATCACTGCTTTTGCAGAGTTTTTAATTGTTTGCATAATTTCCTTCATTAGTTGTTATTCAATTATATAGGTTATGCTTTGTATTAAGATAATCTATGCTTAGGGGATACAATTAATTTTTGAGAATTTATCTGATTATATGTGAATTAAGAAATAAGGGACTTAAAAGATAATTAGAGTTTTGGCTTATTCGCCATAATTTATTCATGTGTAATAGTGGAATCAGTGTCTTGGTTATTCCTAATATTCTGTGACAATATTTTGTATATATTTTTCTTTTATTTTAGTTTATTAAATCCTAAAATCGATTTCAACAAGTCCGAGTGAACGAAAACTCTATTTACCACTATATAAAATTCGATCACATTCGAGCAAGTTTTTTTTTTTTTTTTTGAGAGAATCATTGTTGTCAGTTTTCTCCTTAGATCTTCCTTCGGTATCATCTTTGAAAGTATGCTTAAGAGACCTCAAGATGAATATTTTGAGAGATTAAAATATTTACCTTTACCGAAAATATTATGAAAGCTTGCATAATAATCCAATTTTTTATTTCTGATGTCGAGAAAACATCTATTTTTAAGAAGACATATTTTCGGTAACAAATTCTTTCGATAAAGATGATACCAATCCATTCATGGATTTTTAGGAACCGAAATGGCTCATGGATCCATGGATCATCCCACGAGTTGTTGGTTATGTTGTGAAACATAGCACAACTTGACTCAACTAGGTTACTGATTCCTTTTAGCCTGTCACTGGTTTCGAGGAAACCATTGTGTGGTGAATGCATATGGCTACTTTTCATAGAGAAGATGAAGGAATACTTCTTGTTCTTGGACTCATAATTTCGAAGTATTTCTTTAACTCAAATTATATTGTAATAGGATTTTATTACAATATTAGTTTTTAATATAGTAAGAGTTCTTACTTTATTGAATATTATGTTAAAGTTACTTGATTCTTTGTTTGAAAATACCTCTCCATATGGTTGCTTCTAAAATCTAATCCAACATGATTGTTTGCCCTTTATATAGGGAATATTGATAGTGAGATGTACAAGGAAGGAATTCACAAACCTTAAGATTTACATCATGACAATTTCTCTTGGTGACATGTTCACGGTGAGAAAGAATATCATGAGAGCAATGCGAGGTGGTATCCAAGTCATTAACCCATTCCGACCGGATCAACATTGAGAAACCTTGTTCAACGAACTCAAAGCTTTTCTCGATCATCAATGTGATGATCAAAGATTGATTTCTGAGTTGCCTTTATTTTATTTGAATGAGAGATTCACTTGTGGTGTACTCCAAAAGAGGAAATTAATTTTGGGTTGTCTCTTAGATCTCAAGCACGGTGAGAAACCAGAATCAAAGCCAAGAAGATTCCATTGTTCTTCCATGGATTTTCTTGAGTTGTGTCTCGACCTTTTGAATGCACCTTGAAAAAGGTTGGAAGTTCTGAGAGAACAACTTTTAGAGAAATCGATTCGCCATAAGGTTCGTCCCGTCGTTGCGCATTTATATTTGGTTTCATTATCCGCACGGTTCTGTTTCACTTGTTGCATTATTCTCATTTCTCTTTGCGAGAGATTTTCAACTCAATAATTTTGCCATATATCTTGTATGTCGAAGCCTCATCATCTTCTTCTTTGTTTGAAAATACCTCTCTTTGCTTCCTAAATCCTAATCCAACAATGTTAAGTTCAAATTGATGCATCCATTGGTGGTGGTAATGTCCCGAAGAAAGTGATTCACAAACCTTAAGATTTTGTCATGACAATTAATGGGTTGTCTCTTAGATCTAAGCTTGTTCGCGACCGGATAAGAATTCATTTCATTACATCTTTCTTCTGTTTTCGTGATTGTATTTTTGACTAAAAATTTGGATGTATATGAGGATTATGAGAGAGCATTCACAAATGAGAGGATGAAGGAATACATGGTTCTCCACCTTGTTAAGCTCTCGCCAACCCTTTGTTTCAACCCAAATACATCTTCAATACACCCGGTGTTATTACTTAATGCTCCCGGGAATGTGGCTTGTAAATGATTAAATGATGTGATTGTGTTCCTTGGCAAACCTTCAAACCACTTTATTTTAAGCTTTGAGAAATATTTGCATAATATGGCAAATTATATTGCCTTAATAGTATCGCATTTTATTACAATATTAGTTTTTAATGCCGATAAGTAATCCTCTCAAGAGTTCTCTTAAGATTTGTTCATTTTATTAGTTATGTTCCGAGTTAATGCTCTTCCTCGTCTCTTTCGTTTGCCATTTTGAAAATACCCTCTCATATTCTTCGTTGATATTTCATATTTTTGTTCCCTCCTTCTTTCGCGGTTGGTTGCCGGATTGCCTCTTCCATCTCTTGATTTTCTATTTCCGCTCTTATTCTTTCTCTCTCGCTTGTTCTATGTAGTGTCTCTCTCGGCGACTGGATATTCGGCCCTTGGAGTTGCATATTTTCTTGATTTTCCCTATTTCGTTCATTTTGAAGATTTTAGAGTGAGGAATATAACGATCTTCTATTTCCCTCTTCTCTGCGCCATGCTCTGCGTTTGGATTTTGTGTTTCTTCCTAGAACTTGAACTTCTAGATCTCTACTTTGCAATCTCATATTTTCCATTAATTCGTGATTTTTTTGTCAAAGTTTGTTCTCCAAGTATGTACACTTACTCTATCATAATCACTGGGGAGATTGGTGGCTGATTTTGACCTTACAAATCATTTCTCATATTCATCCTTGATGATTCTCTGTTCATCGAGTTGCCCTTGTACATTTCTTCTTCTAGCCATCTTTCTTTTTCAATGAATTCTTGAGTATCTTTCCAAATCTCTTCTCTGTTAATCCAAATTCTTTCCAAAATGTTTTCCCCTTTTACACCTCATATATTTTGGTTAATTAGTCCATTGAAAGTTGTATAATAGAGAATGTTTAGAAAGTAGCAAGTAAAAAACTTCTCTCTCTAATGACTTGCCCAACAATTCCAAAGACTTAGCCTTTATATAGGGTAATACACGGTGGATGGCTTGGCTAATCTATCCTTTTACGGAAAAGAGAGGAAACTTCTTAACCCTAGTTCTATGTCTTTTTCTTGTTTTGTGTGTCGTTATTCATCGCGTTTCAGACTTTTCAACGAAAGATTTCGAATGAGATCCCAAAAGAAATTAATGGGTTGTCTCTTAGATCTAAAGTTTTTCTTGAGAAATTTTAGACAACTTTAATGAGAGTATTGCATACTTCATTCGTGTCCTCCACCAAGGAATTTTCAAGATTTCAAATCCTGCTACTACGTTAACTGAATCAGACATATATTGAATTCTTATAGGTTGGATCGCACCAAACGTAGATTGTTAGATCTTTTTGTGTTTGCCTGCTCTGATACCAATTGAAAATACGAGGGTACCCAAATATACCACAATCTTAAACTTTTCCACCTATAAGTCCTCTTACCCAAAGTGATTGTCTATGGACTAAGTCGAGACAATACAAGGAATCGGTATTCACACTTTGTGTGATCGTCTTTGGATACGAGATCGAGAAAATACAACAATCAAAGTGTGATTACTTGATAATAGGTTCGGACTTAACCAAACTCTATAGGATCACTATCAAGTAATATGGAGTTAACGTTTGTGTAATTTACTTTAAATTATAATAACAACAATTATAATTGCGGAAAACAAAAGTAAATGACACAGCAAGATTTTGTTAACGAGGAACTCGAAAATGCAGGAAAAACCCGAGACCTAGTCCAGAATTGAATACTCTCAGAATTAATCCACCATACAAAATCAAACCAACTTCGTATAGTTGAGACCAAGAAACTAAACCTATAGTTCACCTAGTTTCTTCAGTATCCCTGCGCTTCCGACATTTGATAAGTGCACGCACTGGAACAATTCCTTTGGTTCGTATTCCAAACAGTAAAGAACAACAAATCTGTTCGGTAACAACTATTTTCAATCTCAGTTGTTAGAGCACTGCTCAGTCGAACTCGTATGCATTGCTATGTCAAGCATGTTTGTCAATGTTAGTGATCAAAACTATAAGTCTTGATTTCTAGCCTATTTATAGATGTCTCGGATTAGGACATAGATTGTGTAGTTGAGCTAAGACTTCACGACGTTCATCATTTGAAGACAAAGAACTACTAAGGGGAGCTTGTGGAACTTCATCAACAAAAGGTATGTGGAGACTGAAACTCATCTATCACTTGGAAAAGTCTATTTCTACTTTATCTCGTATATTGAGACATGAGTCGTATTACGATATAGTTTTCTATATACACATTTGAGATTTCGGGCTGAGTTTATATCGCTTACATATTTCTCGAAATATGTGTTGGCAAGCTTTCGCTTCGACCAAGTTCATCTTATATCATGTGAAAATTGCCGAGTAACATCTTACATGGTTTGTGTGATACAATCATTTGGTGTAGTCTTGGAATGTTTCGTTATGATTATTTCAATATCTTGAAAATTGTTGTGATGCTAATGGTGTATGAAAATGGCTATTGTCATCCTCTAAAAAGTTTCAATGATTTAAATAAAGAGCTTAGAATCATGTAACCATGTTTGGATATAAATATAGTGTGTTATCACATTTATGTGTAAGTCCAAAACCGGGAACCTGAAGTATGCGTACCCGTACGCGTACTGGCGGTTGTTGGATGTATGGGCAAGTATGCGTACACGTACGCATTCTGGAGGAAGTCTCACGTCCGTGAAATATTGCTGGAGTTTGGAATGTAAGTTGGTATGCGCACCCGTACGCGTACTGGCGTAACCAAACTCGGTCCGGCTACTTAAGTATGCGTACATGTTTGCATACTTGAGTTGGTTACTTTGTAAAATAGGTTATGTACATGAACTTAAACATTTATAAAATAAGGAATGCAATCTTTGCAAACCGTAGCTATAATGTTCATGAATTGATTCGAGTGAATCAAACCGATTTTGCTTCAATTGTGTTCTTGTATACTTCTATGAGAATATAACAATTGAACGGATCTTTAACTAGTTTCATTTGAGTCATTTGAACTAGTTATGGTTAAGATGAATAAGGTTGATATGAGAGTAATCATATGGATAACTTCGGTTAACTATTTGTGAGCCAACATGGTGTACACGTTTGGGTACAGTTACATAAACCTAAATGAGGGTACATTTCGTTTGTGTGTAACAAGCTAAGTTCGATCTAACGGTTGAAAGATATTATCTTGGTTAAATCGGGTTTTTCATCTAACGGTGAATATTGAATGCTTTGTTACCAAGGTAACTTGGATTGCAAACCCTGATTAGAAAACTATATAAAGGAGAACTCTAGCAACTGGGAAACCTAATCGCCTCACCTCCTGTGTTTTACTAGTTGCATAAACTAGATTCCATTCTCCTTTAACCTTAAGTTTCTTCGAGACCTTGAAGCCAGACCCAACTATTTTCTTTGTAGTTGCGTGTTCTGATCTTGCCCGATTATATCGTTTGAGTACTATCTTCTCTAAGATTTGCTCGAGATTTAATCTCCGATAGGCAAGATAAAAAGTAATCACAAACACCTTCGTCTCATCATTTGTGATTCCACAATATCTAGTTTCGCCATCATACGATTTATATTTTTGTGAGGTGATTGATAATACTAGGCTGTTCTTCGGGAATATAAGACTAGTTTATCAATTGGTTCCTGTTCACCTTGATTTATCAAAAGACGGAACAAAAACTCTTGGGTATTTAAGTGGGAGACAGATTTATTCAATCTATAGACTTTTCTGTGTGAGACAGATTTGTTTATCAAGTCTTCGACTTTGGGTCGTAACAACTCTTAGTTGTGGGTGAGATCAGCTAAGGGAATCAAGTGCGTAGTATCCTTCTGGATCAGAGACGTAAGGAACGCAACTGTACCTTGAATCAGTGTGAGATTGATTAGGGTTCAACTACAGTCCAGTCCGAAGTTCATTGGTAGTAGGCTAGTGTCTATAGCAGCTTAATACAGTATGGTGTTCAAACTAGACTAGGTCCCGGGGTTTTTCTGCATTTGCGGTTTTCCTTGTTAACAAAATTCTAGTGCCTGTGTTATTTTTTTTCCACATTATATTTTGTTATATAATTGAAATATCACAGGTTGTGCGTTAAGATCAATCAATTAGATAATCCAACCTTTGGTTGTTGATTTAAATTGATTGACACTTGAACATTGATCTTTGGTACCGTTCAAGTTGTTTCACATAATAATCAGGCTCACGGATTTCTATCTGTTTGATTTGCTGATTACATTGTGAAAAAGAGATATATAAACTCTTTGATATAATTTTCTCTAGATTGAGTCTGACTGTCTAGTTGATTCTCTAGAAAGTATATTGGAGTAAGTCCTCTCAGATTGCCAAACGAATTGTTGGGTGTGGTTGTTAGACCCCCACATTTTCATCAGTGATATGAGTTAGAGAAAGGCTCTTCTGTTTAATTCAATAAACTCCTTTGTCGGGTTTAGATCAATCTATCCAACAACTACCAAAGTAGCAGAGTTTAGATTATGCAATCAAGATACTAAATACTGATTGCAACTATAAATACTAATTACATAGCTCAACTACACTTACTATCCTAATCCGAGACTTAGCTATAAGTAGACTAGAAATCAAGACTTACAGTTTTGGCAACTAAACTTGACAAACAAGCTTGAGATATCAACGCTTGCGAGTTCGACCGAGCAGTGCTCTAACAATCTCCCCCTTTGTCAATTTGAGTGACAAAACTATCAATACATATGGATTATAAAATAAATAAACTTTGTAGCTTCTCATCCAAATGCTTGATCTCCTTGGTTCTTCAACATTACTCGAAATCTTCATCACTTCCAAGTACTCCAATGATTCTAAATGTGTTCAACTCAGCATCATAGTTGTTGAAGATCCGTAGCTATAATAATGAGAAAACAATAGCTCTTAGTCATTGTTATACAGTGTCATAGTATTATTACACATCATCAAAGTTCAATTGTATCACAACTTTGACAACAATACTATGGTGATATGTATCACTCCCCCTTAGTCAATACTTCATCTCACATGAAAACCACCCCCCCTTACATAATGATCCGTAAACCATATGTATTTTTAGTGTGAAATACACATTAATCTCCCCCTTTTTGTCAATATAAATTGGCAAAGGTACGAAAACTAGTGGGATCCTAATGAAATTTCCATAGAGATACTTCATGACCAAAAGAGAACCACATATCAACTTTGTTTAGATGCAATCATATAGCCGAAGCTAAATGCATTCATCAAGGAGTTTATAAAGATACAAGATAACCCCTATAATATTCCACAGCCGCACTCCCCACAAAGATAATGCAATTAAGCACAAGTTCAAATAAGAACTCTCCCCCATAAAATGTCATTCCCGAAAGAACAACAAGAGCGACCTTGCTTTCACAAGAAAAGAAGGATTTCTTTGGACATTAACATGAAACATGAATTTGTATCCAAAATACTCAATTAAATTAACCACAAGAGAACCTATGATTAATTTAATCGTAAATGCTCATCATAAGAAAACTTACGGAGCCGCACAGTATTTACACCAAGATGTAGATCAGGGAAGACCAATACTGCGGAATAAACAAAGATTCATTCTATCTTTATCAATATTTGCATAGAGACATATAATAGACTTAATCTTTGTAAACAAAATTTCATCCTATCTTCATCACTATTTGCATAATAACATAATAGGCTTAACTTTTGTTTGTCAAAAGTTCATTCATTCTTTTATCAATATTTGCATAATGACATATGAAAGACTTAACTTTTGACCACATATGGGACAATCATAGTTCACGGACGCAAACACACATATCCCATAACAATTTGCAATATATCAAACCATAAAGATTAATACTGCAAAATCATCTTCCAAATAAACTTTAGAATTTAAATAAATAAATCTAAAAACATTGCAAGATGAAAACCGTTGGAAATAGCTATGTGTACTCACAATAATGGCTATTCCAAACCCTAGTTATCCTTCTTAAAACACAAGAATAAATTCTCATAAGAAGTTTCCTAGGTATTAAGACCTTTGAAAAATTCTTTATCGTCCCCAAACTCCTTGTCGTCAACATCCATTGGAACATAAGGTTCATGAAGATAAGAGTCAATTTCAACGAACCATCTTGACTGATGCCGAACCAGGGCCTTCTGAATTTTAAGAGTCCTAAACACAAAAGCCTTTATTTGATCCATCTCCTTTCTTATTTGGGATAATTGGTGTTTAGTACTCAGGTTTTGACCAACACTAGGCTTTGGTCTAACATTTGTCCAATGTTAGGGTTTGGTACCTGGACTGGACGTTGACCCGAATTGACTATGTTAAATCCCAATTTATGTTTAATAATTATTAGAAAAGTGATATTAAATTAAAAATTAAGCAAGTTTACAAGTATACCCTTTATTCTACAAGTATTTACCACATTCAATACTAACCCTAATTCTTTCCCCTTCTCCCTTCTCCTCTTTCTCCAAACCGTCGCCGCCACCACCATCACTTCCTGGCAACCTTCTCACTACCTCTTCAACCACCGTCACAAAAACCATTTTACCTTCTCATCGTCACAACAACCATCACTGTTTCGCTACCAATTTCAGATTGAAATCAAACCCAATTTCTAACTGCAATATTAAACCACAGCTGAACGGAAAACCCCCACATATCAAAACACTAATTCGATCCCAATAAAACCTTCATCACCCAGCTCTTCCTTATTTCTTATTGAAATTCTTCTCCCAAATCGAACCGACCTTCTCGATCATTTCCATGCAAAAATCAATCACAAACCCTTCTGAAATTAGTCCATCAGCAAACACCCACTTATTCTCATAATTCCAAAATCATATTCTTCACAACAACACCAACAAACCCTTCAATTCTTCACCGTCTGAAGCACTCATTGGCTGAAATTGGCCTTCCAAAACCATTTCCGTCAAGTTCCCCCATCTCAATCTCATCTTTACTCTTCAAAAACCCAATACTATGACATTCTGCTTCTTCATCAAAACTCTATGTTTTTTTTGGTCTCTGAACTCTCCTACCACTTGGGTTTGGGAGATTACTGGTTGAAAATCCTCTTTGAAGAAGAAACCCTAAACTGGGTTTAATCAGATCTTGTTGTTTGATTGTTGATGAAGTAGAATTCCCCTGTTGAGATTGATTTGACAATTGATTGATTAATTAAAACCAGATTTCGTTGTTTGTAGAAATTCCTATGTTTGTTAAGACTGAATCGATGATCGATTGATTGATGATTTGATTTCTCCGAGCTCTGCTAGTTTGTGTTTGATTAGTGATTGACTGATTGCCGTTTTTGGTTTTCTGCGGATGATATAACCCTAGGTTTTAAGAAGAAAATGATTTTCGGAGGGTGAGTGACTATGGATTGATATGTACGAGACAGGTTTGCCAAACCGGTTTTATACCGAGTTTAGGGGTACGCTTGTAAACTCCTAATATTAAAGTATTTTTATTTTATAAAATTAACTAAAGTCTGGTCATTGATAGTCCATCTAGGTCAACATCTAGTCCAGGTACCAAGCACTAACACCGGACAAATGTTAGATCAAAGACTAATACTGGTCTAAACCTAAGTACTAAACAACAATTATCCCTTCTTATTTCCTTCAACTCTTCAAGAACACTATAAAACTTCTGAATATTTGAAGGAACATTCCTTGGTTTTCTCACATTCCTCATTTTTCTTTTCAAATTTGAGGGTAAGGGAGATACCGATTTATCTTTTTCCTTTATGATTGACAGCTTAACAATCATATTAACATCTTTTCCATCAGAAGTCATGATGCTTGGAGTCTCCATAAAAATGGGTTTGTGAGAGAAAATCACAGAACAGGCTCTACAAGAAAACTTGTGATGAAAAGAGCCTTTTTAGAGAAGGAAAAAGGAATGTAGGGTTACGGAACCTTTATACAAACTAAGGATTCACGTACTCTCAATTCTCAGCCCTAAAGAGGGTAGAATTGTCGATTTTAACCCTTCTTTTAATGAAAAGGGAAAGACCATTTCAATACCAAATTGTGATATGAAAGGATCAACCAATTTTTTATTAAACCAAAACAAACAAACAAACAAACAATCAAAGAAAAAGGATTTTTTTTCTTTTCTTTTCTTTTCTTTTTAAGACTTGAAAGTGCTTCACTCTTGTCTCTTTGAAATCAGGCACTCGAGACAAGATGCACGGCCAGCACAATTAAGTTGTGTTGGGGTGAACAATGATTTGTCCACCATGAACCTTTTGGAAAGAGTTCCTAACTAATTCTTCCACAGAATGCTTAGACTTTGTTTTTTTTCTGAGAGGTCTAATTGGTTCTTTAGAAATTAACCTTTTCGGAGAGGAAATTTGTTTACATACCTCGGTCGACTTTTGAACAAGTTTAAGCTTGTTTGCTAATCGATTTGCTCTCCGTTGAAGTTTGTTGACATATCTTACTTATGGTTGTACTTGAAACAATTAGAGAGTCTGTGACCCTTAATAGTACAGTAAGAACATGTCAAGGTGGAGGATGGTTCAAACACCATAGCAGAGCAGCTGCTAGAAAAATTGTGGTACCTGAAACATTAGAAGTAGAATCTCTAGTCGATAGAGAAAAATCCATTTTATCCTCCAAAATAGTTGAAGAAGTTTCTCCAGGAAAAATATCAAAATTGATGTGAGTATTACTACAATTATCAAAAATAATATTTTCAGCAAGGAGCGCAACACTTGATTTTTCATCTTCATTTGAATCATAATGATCAGACATTTCATCAAGAGTTGCAGCAAGACCTTTGTTCCCAGTGTATTTTCTACGATTTGGACACTCATTGGCAAAATGACCAAAACCTTTACACTTGAAGCATCGTCGCATGTCCTCGTCATCGTATCGCTTGACATCCTTTGTTTTTAGGAGGAACACGATTGTGAGGTTTAACTGATGACTTAGGTTTATCTCTAGTGAACCGTTTACTTCTCTTCAAAAGAAGATCTCTAAACTATCTTGTGATCAAAGAGACTGACTTGTCAAGATCTTCGTCTGATGAATCAGTCTCAGAAGGATCATTTTCAGAGATGCCAACACTTTTACTTTTATCAAGTAGTTTAGTGTTCTTTAGTGATTTGAAAGCAATATCCTTTCTAGATTTGGATATATGATCATGATCAAAGATATTTAACTTCCCAACAAGAGTATTTCTGGAAAGCGCATCAAGGTTATTTCCTTCAACAATGGCATGTTTCTTAGAATCGTATTTGGCTAGCAACGATCTGAGAATTTTCATCACAGTATTCTTTTTCAGGAATAGTCTTACCCAATGCAAAAGATGTATTAACAATTTCAGACACTTTGTGATTAAACTCATCAAATGAATTTTTATCAGCCATACGAAGGTTTTTCAAATCATAATTTAGGTTTTGAAGCCTAGCTTCCTTTTCAGAGGTATTCCTTCGAATACAGTTTCAAAGATATCCCAGGAATATTTAGATTTAGTGCATGTAGTTACATGGTGCTGAAGATCTGGGGTAATGGAATGTATGATAGCATTTAACCCGTCAGAATTTTGCTTTGCAGCAAGAATTTCGTCTGGTTCATATCTACCAATATCCTTTGGAACAGTTACATCGCCTTATGCAACAACAGGAGGATCATAGCCATTAACAACACGTACCCATGTTTGAAAATCACGAGCTTGAAAAAAAGAACACATAGCAATTTTCCACCATGAGTAATTCGATCCATCGAAGACTGGTGGTACATTTATAGAGATAGCACTTATGTCCATAGAGTCAAATCTCTACAAACACAGACTTATGAGGTCTTAAACGTGTTTGCCTGCTCTAATATAAATTGAAAAAGCGGGGGTCTAACAACCACACCCAATATTTCGCTTAGCAATCTGTATGGACTAACTCCAATATAATTCTGATACCACCAACTAATAAAGCGAGCTCAATCAAGAAATATATCTAAGAGTTATATCTTTGTTTCTTAATGTAATCAGCAAATCAAACAGATAGAAATCCGTGATCCAGAATAATATAAGAAACAACTTGGACGGTATCAAAAACCAATATCCAAGTGTCAATCAATTTAATCAATAACCAAAGGTTGGATTCACAATTGATTGAACTTACGCACAACCTGTGATATTTCAATTATATAAACAAACATAATGCGGAAAAAAAATAACACAGACACAAGAAATTTTGTTAACGAGGAAACCGAAAATGCAGAAAAACCCCGGGACTTAGTCCAGATTTGAACACCACACTGTATTAAGTGTCACACCTCCAAAATGCCTTTGCAAATTTCTGCGAAAGTGTAACCCGGCAGCACAAGTGGTTCTGTGAATAGCTTCACCCAATTGCACTTCAGCCTTATAAGTTTGCACCTATGCAAACAGCCAACACATCAGTCAATCGGTGGAAGTCTTTCTGACCTTCTTTCACTTCTCAAAACTCATCAAATGCACCCCATAATACATTCAATCTTTGCCATACTTTACCAACAACAAATCAGCCAACCAAGAACACTTAGAACATGACACAATCAACTCTTTTATTGCATCAAAGGAAGAAATACAAAACTTGCCCACTTGCCCAGGGACTTACAGGACTTGTTTGCCTTCAAACCAAGTCTTAGTCTTACAAAAACTCTCCTATTAACTCACATATGCAAATCTCACTCTCACATATGCTCTCTATGCAAGCCTTTGAATTTTCCCCTTCTTAGGACTATTTATCTGACAGCTTTACTTGGCCAAACCGTGCATAACCGTTACACACGCATGGAACAGACCATCTGTCCCATAAAGCGAGTTCGCCAAGCGCTTGATAAGCTTGTGCTAACTGGCGATTCCTCTCCAACTCACGCCAATCATCCCACACCTGTTCTTTAGCAGTTAGAACTCTTCTCCCACGCTTATAAACTCATTTATAACCGTTCCTCTTCATCACGCGTCATTGGCATGCTTGTGAAACTCGTAACTGACTTGCAACCGTCACTTGAGCCATATTGCACCACTTATTTTGGCATACTGGATTCTGTGTTGCGCCCATGCTCAGCCCTCTTGGCCCTGCACGCTTATCATTCTAAACTCATGCACGGACGTTCCTTAAGCTTCAAACACCAATGCCAGCTCTTTAGGCTCACTCTAGTTGCTCATGCGCCATACATGCTTCACTTCGCCAATTAGCTTGACAATAGCAATGCAACTCTTGCATTACTAACTTGTTTGCATTATTCAAGCTTTGGCCAACCTTGAATATATTCTATATACCAACTCTTAGTCTATTCTTCACTCTTGCATCCTCCTTGAGCTTGGGCTAACTCAATTCCATGGATATGCATCGATGCCAACATCGCATGTTGCATCTGTCACTTTGGCCATGTCTTGCCTTTCCTTAATGAAGCTCCATTGTGTCGGCCAATAAGCTTCATCACTTAGCCAAATGTGTTTACAATGTAATCTTTGCACTTGCACTACATTGGCCATGTGGGTTTATGCCATTCTTGACACTTGCCAATCTTTACGTATACCGCTATTATGGCTTGCGTTGCGCTATTATGGCTTGCGTTTACGCTATTATGGCTTCGCATTGCACCATCACGGCGGAACTCTGACCTGGCCTGCAACTCTGTAACGCGTAATCATTGTGCGTCACTTGCAGCACCGTTATAGACCTCCCCCACCTAATCCGTTCAACGTCCTCGTTGAACGCGACTCATTATAGACATCATACTTGTCTTAACTTTGCTTCACTTGCTTTCAGAACCTTTTCTGAAAATCGGTAACTACTTTTGGCTAACCCTTGCCAATGGTCCCCTCCGATTGCATCCGCATCACTTAGCTTTGTTGCTTTGCCATTGATCTCATATGTTTGAGCCACATCTCGGCGTTGTGCACTACGCTTATGCTGCTACTCAAATTATGCATCAATACCCAAATGCAAATCTGAAATTCTTCTTAGCCAATTCCCCTTAGCTTGAATTTCGCCTTAAATCATTTACGCCTAAGTGTACGCACTGAATGATTCTTCTTCTACTGATCACCATGATCATTGCCATCGTCTCACGTTTTCCGACTTTGCCTTATTATCATACTCAACATGATAAGGTCTTGTAAACGACTTGGCCTCAGCTTCAATCAATTTTGCTGGCAACCCGCCTTTGAACTGTTGTTCTCCGCGATCCTCATCAAGCACGTCACAAAGCAACCGGGGTTCTCTTTGCATTAGACACCCGCATCCAATACTTCAAGCCTCGCCAAACTCTGGTTATGCAAAATATCCTTCAAGAATTCATTTCTTTGAATGCGGCCACCAAGTATAAACTCTATACTTATGCCATCTTGCATACCCGTACTTAAAATGGTGAGTTTTCTTTGCTCAACTTCCATGCAGCAAAACTATTGAGTTGCACAGCCCATTTACAAAACTGTGACTAACTATCTCTTGGACATATCATAGCTAACCCTTTAGCTGTCCATATGCCATGCTTTCAAAGCCAATATGTCTCCAAATACTTCTTTGAACTGCATTGCTAATCGCCTGGAAAGTGTGTGTCTTTCTCTAAGGCCATGAGTTCTACCCAACTCATGCTTGTTGATAAAATGATTTCTAACTTGTTGTATTGCTTGTACTATCGCTGCCCATCTTCCATCGTGCCATTTTGCAATCTCCCAAACAGCAACATCACTTCTATATCAACTAGGACCCTTGTCCTATGCTTTGCTTATTAGCTTTCAACTTGTCTTGTCATTGCATACGTTAGGCTAAGTATACTACTCATGACATCTTCCCATGAACTAGCTTTACATCGTAAATAAAGAGGCAAGCCTTTATGAATGAAAACACCTTCATTCATTCTTGCTCTTACATGACAATATCATGTACCATTACATGATTGATCCACTTGATCACTTTTGGAAAGCTAAAACTTCATTAACAAAGCAACTTGCTTACACCAAATCAAAGTATATACAAACTTGAAGACTCAAATAAAAGTCTGTACAACTAAACTCTACACACATAGTTTGCAACATAAAACAACTCAAGCTACATAAAACAAGGCCACGAACACTCCTGTTTTGGCATACAAAGTGTTGTCAATGGAGACAGCAACAACACTTGTTTTTAGCTTAGTTTCTCTTGTCGAAGTCGGCGACTACTTCGCTACGAGGTCTCTTCCTCGAACCTTCACTTTGGCCTTCGCGAGTCTTGCTAGAATGATTCCCATAATCATCCCCAATGGATACATTGAGTTGTGTCTTTAGTGGGCAGCTTCTAGCGAAGTGTAAACCTTTGCAAATGAAACATCCCCTAAACTTAGGGATGAGGGAGTAGTTCCTCTTCCTTAGGTTCATGCTTGCGCTTCACACCATGAGATCTTTCCTTTCCTTTGGCCTTTCCTTCGCAGACTTTGCACATCTTGATCGTTGTGTTGTTGGCAAGCTCTCTTACCGTCTGCATAGCCATCTGGATACTTTGCACTTTGCGCTTCTTAAGTTCAGCAATCACACTTGAACTTGCGCCCCGAAATTGGAACATATGATCTTCTTCACTCATGCCACACGTCTCTTGCACCAATGCAAAGAAGTTTTCAACATAGGCTTGTGGTGTACTTGTCATTCTTAGCCTACGTAAACTTTCTCTTGCATACCAAGCACCATTGCTTGGCAGGAAACCGACATCTCGGTCCATCTTTCATGTCATTCCATGACATAGGATTGGCATAACTAGCGGCTTCATCTTCTTGCGGCATAGTTCTCCACCAAACCTTTGTATCACCACCAAGGTAATTTCTGCGAGAGTTACTTTTTGTCCTTCCCAGTTCTATTCGCCTCAAAGTATGCCTCAACCTCATACAAGAAATTCTCAATTTCTCTAGCATTTATGGAACATGCGTAAATTCTTGGCTCGGAGACTCGATTAGAGCTTTCTCCATGCACGTTTGCCCCTACAAACATGTCGTTACTGATTAACCCGCGAATGCTTGCCACTTCCTCAAACATCGCCGCATGGCTTGTTAGTATGGTCTTTATGTCACTAAATTGCACCTTCAATTCGGTTACTTGACATTGGTTTCGCAATTCAAAAGGGTTGCATCGGACACCTTGTCTTCTACAAAGACTTACCCGCCATCGAATTCTTTAAACCAATCGACGTTCTTCCTTCAAGTAGGTCTAGCCTGCCATTCTTTTCGAAATAAGAGGATTTTCAATGCCATCTCGCTGACTTTGAAATCAATGGTTAAATCGCCAAGATCACCATACTCCTCAAGTTGATCAAACGAACCCGGTAGTTCTTCGTCGATCATCATGCCATTAGAACTCATTTCTAATGCAAAACTCTTAAAATAACGCGCCACTTACTTGCTCACAAGAAAATAGCTTTAGAGAGAAAGAAGTACTAGTGTATTATCCAACAAATACACTTGGCTGTGTACCAAACACAACTACGATACCGAATTGTCACACCTCCAAAATGCCTTTGCAAATTTTCTGCGAAAGTGTAACTCGAAAGACACAAGTGGTTACGTGAATAGCTTCACCCAATTGCACTTGAGCCTTATAAGTTTGCACCTATACAAACTGACCAACACATCGAGTCAATCGCGGAAGTCTTTAACCTTCTTTCACTTCTCAAAACTCATCAAATGCACCCCATAATACATTCAATCTTTGCCATACTTTACCAACAAAAATCAGCCAACCAAGAACACTTAGAACATGACACAATCAACTCTTTTATTGCATCAAAGGAAGAAATACAAAACTTGCCCACTTGGGGACTTACACGACTTGTTCACTTGTTTGCCTTGCAAACCTCACCAAGTCTTAGAATTTTCTTAGAAAAACTCTCCTATTAACTCACATATGCAAATCTCACTCTTACAAAAACTCTCCGTCGCGCCAATCATTACACACGCATGGAACGTTTATAAGCCATCCGTCCCATATCAATGCTTGTGAAGGTAACTAACTTCACTTGAGTTTTATTGTACCACTTGTTGTGGCATAAGCTTTGCGTGTTCAGCCCTCTTGGCGCGGTTCCATTCTCTCAACGGACATTCCGCCAATCATCCCACACTTGTTCTTTATGCTTTACTTTGCCAATTAGTTAGAACTCTTGTCCCACGCTTATAAACTCATTTATAACTCTTAGTTCCTCTTCATCAAGCGTCATTGGCATGCTTGTGAAACTTCAATAGCCTTATGACTTGCATTACCAATGTGCTTTCACTTGAGCCATATTGCACTACTTATTTTGGCATACTGGTGTTGATGGTGGTTTTTAAACAAGGGGTAAAATCGTAAAACCCCATGACCTAGTGTTACCCACAACACATTAACTAAGAGCATTTAACTCAGGTGTAAATAATTAATAGGGGTATTTTTTCAAAATACCAAATTAGGGTTTTCAACACGAACCCTAATTCCAAAACCAAGCCGCGCTCTGCGCACCATGGCGCAATGCACCATGGCACCATGGCCAATGCCAAACCAAGCCGCTCTCTGCGCACCATGGCAACCATGCCAAACCAAGCCGCACTCTGCGCACCATGGCAACCATGCCAAACCAAGCCTCACTCTGCGCACCATGGCAATGCCAAACCAAGTCGCATCGCACCATGGCAACCATGCCAAACCAAGTCGCACTCTGCGCACCATGGAAACCATGCCAAACCAAGCCCTGCGCACCATGGCAACCATACCAAACCAAGCCGCACTCTGCGCACCATGGCAACCATGCCAAACCAAGTCGCACTCTGCGCGCACCATGGCAACAATGCCAAACCAAGCCGCACTCTGCGCACCATGGCAACCATGCCAAACCAAGCCGCACTCTGCGCACCATGGCAACCATGCCAAACCAAGCCGCACTCTGCGCACCATGGCAACAATGCCAAACCAAGCGCACTACTCGCACCATGGCAACCATGCCAAACCAAGCCGCACTCTGCGCACCATGGCAACCATGCCAAACCAAGCCGCACTCTGCGCACCATGGCAACCATGCCAAACCAAGCCGCACTCTGCGCACCATGCAATGCCAAACCAACTCTGCGCACCATGGCAACCACCAAACCACATATTCTGCGTACCATGGCAAACAATTCACCATGGCAACAATGCCAAATCTCCAAGCCGCTATGCCATTTGGCACACGCCAAATATAGCGCCCTAGGCTTGCAAGACTTGCAACTAGGTCAACATGGCGCACATGCCATTGGCACATGCCAATACGTGTTGCAAGCCATATTCCAAGTCGCTATGCCATTGGCACACGCCAAATATAGCGCCCTAGGCTTGCAAGACTTGCAACTAGGTCAACATGGCCGCACATGCCATTGGCACGCCAAATATGCCAAGGCTTGCAAGACTTGTAGGTCAACATGGCCGCACATGCCATTGGCACATGCCAATACGTGCTGAAGCCATATTCCAAGTCGCTATGCCATTGGCACACGCCAAATATAGCGCCCTAGGCTTGCAAGACTTGCAACTAGGTCAACATGGCCGCACATGCCATTGGCACATGCCAATACGTGCATGAAGCCATATTCCAAGTCGTTATGCCATTGGCACACGCCAAATATAGCGCCCTAGGCTTGCAAGACTTGCAACTAGGTCAACATGGCCGCACATGCCATTGGCACATGCCAATACGTGTCGCAAGCCATATTCCAAGTCGCTATGCCATTGGCACACGCCAAATATAGCGCCCTAGGCTTGCAAGACTTGCAACTAGGTCAACATGGCCGCACATGCCATTGGCACATGCCAATACGTGCCGCAAGCCATATTCCAAGTCGCTATGCCTTTGGCACATGCCAAATATAGCGCCCTAGGCTTGCAAGACTTGCAACTAGGTCAACATGGCCGCACATGCCATTGGCACATGCCAATACACGCAAGCCATATTCCAAGTCGCTATGCCATTGGCACACGTGCAATATAGCGCCCAAGGCATTCAAAACTTGCAACTAGGTCACATGGCCAAACACATGCCATTGGCACATGCCAACACGTGCAACGTAAGCCATATTCCATTCCGCTATGCCATTGGCACACGCCAAATATAGCGCCTAGGCTTGCAAGACTTGCAACTAGGTCAACATGGCCATACATGCCATTGGCACATGCCAAACACACACGGTAGCCTAACTTGCAAACCGTGCAACCTACCACCAAGGCATTCCGCACATGCCATTGGCACATGCCAAACACACGCATTTGGTAGCCTAACTTGCAAAACCATGCAACCTACCACCAAGGCATTCCGCACATGCCATTGGCACATGCCACACGCGCCATTAGCGGCACCACTTGCACTCAGAGGCGCAACCAACGAGATATCAACACAAAGCGGGGATGCTTCTTTAGGGTTTTGGTTTGGCGGTCCTGACATGCGGCGTACACTATGCTCACAATTAAGAAAGCGTGAATAGGAATAAAGCGGTCAAATAAAAAGGAAATAATGGTGAAAAACGTTTTCACCCATTAAACCATGCGGTTACCACCTCCTCCCATTATTTCACCCTTTACTCTCTTCCTTCATGAGGCGAGTGCGTTTCAATCTCGACTTGTATAAATAGGTCTTACCTATTTCCACCGGATAACAAGTCTCGGTCGGGAGAAATATACTACTTACACTCTCGGGAAAAGGCAACTTTGCAAGCTCTCTCAAAAGCTTCCATCTCTTGCAAGCTTCCTAAGCTTTCACTTTACGATACAAGTCGAGATACTACTCTCCTCAACACCTTTCTTTGCTTCCCTCCCCAAATCAACCCTTCTCCTCCACTTTGTGACCGAAGCAAGTGCGGAACGGCCATTTCTTGGTTTAGGTAGGACTTATAGATCGATCTCTCGAACCTATAAAGTGCTCACGTGCAAGCACATTTGTTTAGGGTTTGAATCGGTTTCTCACTCACCCACCAAATTTACTTGAAACCGGCGAAACGATTTTCACCCATAAACAATTGGCGACCACGATGGGATGATTGATCTATCGGCTACAATATCAGTTGTCGATCTCGTTCTTCGACCCGGATGTCGAGATGGTAGGAGAAGGCGACTCAATCCGGCTCAACTACCCAGACGACCGGTTACTAGTTGTAAAAACTACACAAGAAAACGGGGACTTGATGAAGATGATATTACTCAATCAGAAGATGCTACCGGCGATTGGGGACTTCTTTGGCGATGCTACCCGGCAAAACCCATCAAAACCGCCTTTTACATAGAGAGGGGCGTGTTCGCAAAACCTATGAAGTGAGTAAATTCAGATTGGGCAAGATATACAATCTATTTTTAGGTTTTAGTAAAACCGTCATGCTACTGAGTCTTGTGCCTATTGCTAGCACACACTTTCATAAAAGCAAATATTCTTTTCCCAAAACATAATCGAGTCATATTACCAAAACCATTCATCCCGAAATAATCCAATACCTAAAAAGCTACCATTTTGTCTATCAAAGGTCAAGTTTTGAACCGGACATCCAATATGTCTTTCAAAAAAAGAGAACCTAAATGAAAGTTTAACAGAAAAACGTTCAAGGAAAATCGTCCAATAGAAGTCTGCTCTTCTTGGAAAAAGTCAGCTTTGCGTCCTCAAGAGCCGCTCTCTTCATAGTCAACATCTTGGAAAGCTTTTCGAGTTCCATCTCTGTCGTGCAATCTCCTCGGCGGAAAGGCTTTCGATTGCTTGCATCTTTCAACTTTTGGATCTCGGCAAGGCCTTCGACAAACCACGAAGTATTAAACTCCTTTCTACGCACACGTCGCGATGGTGCTCCCGATCGGCAATAACGTCTTCAGAAATGGTGTGACCAGTTACCTCACGCATATCCTCAATGGAAGATAAAGCCTCTTCCACACGCTTAACCAGCGCAAATCGACTAGTAACTTTCTTGTTTGTAGCCATATGTCCGTGCTTCTCCCATATTCTGGTGTACAACGCCTCATGCTTAGGCAAACACGCCAAAAGCCGCCAACCGCACATGACTGGATAAGGAACCAAGTACGGGGATCAAAAATGGCGCCTGCAAGTGGCCTCACGACTCGCAAAGGGTCTTCTTCCATGACTACGGCAACAACCATCGAGAGAATCATCCACCGTTTGAACCACGTCGTGCCGGCAATTGGCTAACTCCCATCTCCAAGTCGGCGGTGGTCACCAAAGGCAAGTTTTCGTGTGACTCCACCCCGAATCGTCCTCCGAACCGGATTCCTCCTGCAAACTTGAGTTAGACATTTTTCAAAAGAAGAAACGAGAAGAAGAAGAAAGAAAAGAAGCGCGAAACTCACCGAACCACTTTCCGAAGAAGAACCAAGTCTTTGCCGGAGGAATTACTCTCACTTGTTGAACTTTCTTCTTTCTCGACTCATCACCGCTATGAGTAGGCTCGGTCCGCGGAATTCCTTGAAGAAAGCTGAGTCTCCGGCAACGTGCAAGAGAAGCGAAAGCATTAACACTACCGAAGCCCTGGAGGAAACAAGACACATATTCTCAGCCGAAATTCACGTGTTTTGAGACAAACCAATGAAGAGGCGACACATACCTGGTTATTGGAAGAACTGAAAGACACAAGAGCCGTGGGAGGATCTTGTGAAACCGTCCGAACCCGCCAAAGCCACGGTTCTTCGTTCTCCGTTCCTTGGCCTGGGGGCTTTAGAATTGCTAGGCAACTTTCGCAGGATCTCTCAACATTGGATACTCCTTCAAGCTATTTGGGAAGGTTTGCAACGAACGTTTTCCACCACGTTATTCACAAAATCTCGGATCATAGTAAACTCGTTGCACCAAAACTCATTATAACCGAAGGTCGTAAAAGTTACTCTTCCCATTTGAAAGAAGGAATGACGGATACCGACTTAAGGACAGCAAGCGTCAAGGGCGACACGCAATGAATCTTTAGGGATCACTGGCCAGTAAACAAGAGGCACCCCTTGATCGAAACCCATGTGACGAGAAGCACGGTCAATATTATAAGCAGCTATCTGGAAAGATCCCACGAAGAAAGACGGTATATAGCAGGCGAGCGAGCTCGAATGAACGAGTTTTCACCGGCACTCAAATCGTCATCGGAAGACAAAGACGTGAGCGGAGCGCGAAGCAAAGGTGTCCATTTGAATCACTAACTTATGGATCGGCCCCCATGGACGAAAGTTGATTTCATGCAACTTATCAAGAAAACTAACCAAGCTCACGCCAACTCTTGACGCCTTTGTTCACCCATCGAAGAATTCGAGAGCCCCCAACTCACGGGAAGCGAAGCGCGGCGGTTTCGGAGCATACTTCTCGAAGTGCTCCCATAGCCAGACTTGCAGAAAAGCAACGTGCACATATGAATCCACTTTCATGAAACCATTCGAAACTTGCATGTTTGCAACTAGGTGATCCAGATGCACATACAGGGAACCAAGGAATAGCTTGCCAATGGGAAGTACTTCACCCTTTGCCAACTTCACAGCGATCTCTAACGGCTCAGGTCTTATTCCTTTCTTTAGGAACCGTCATCAAAAATGTCTCGGATAACCGAGAGAGCCAAAAATCTTTGCGACATGAAGATCGGCTGCTTTTGCATTTCGGGCTCCAACTCGTCCGGAAACCATTGAGATATCCACCAAACCGTAAGGGCACCTTTCATCCTCTTTAAGGGCAGAATCCTTCGACTTTGCAATGGAGTCTTTCAGAGCAAAATCCCCCAACTTAGCGGCAGGTCATCCCGCATCTTCACCTCACTTTCGAGATAATTGGATTCTAAGATTCCCGATTCTGGAAGATTTAGCAAGAGAGCCACACTCTCAAGGAGAAAGTTATCTCACCCCATCTACATATGATTGTATGGGTGTCGAACACCATCGTCCGGAGATGAAAGCAACCAAGCACTGGGATGTCCTTCCTAATGCGGAGATTTTTGAAGTCTTGACGGCATCAATGACTGCGCTCGAGTCAAGTTGGTATTTATACGGTCCTCGCTCACCATGAACTCAACCCATCTGTCAAAAGAACGCAATGGACTTTGACACATCCTGAAGTCAATGTTGGAAGAGGAATATACCCCTTTATGAAGACGAACCGAATGGTGCTCTGCAGGCGAACCGAACGTGTCTTCTGTCATCCTCACCACCTAGGTTAGCAAAATCGGCACGAAACACTGGGTGATTCTTAGAGCGGGGCGGGCTCTAGTGAAGAATTCATCATCTATGTTCGGCTTGGAATTATGGGCATCCTTCGACGAAGTGAAATTTGGTTCGGGTAACATCTTATCGAATTCCTTCATAACAATTTGGTAATAAGATGTCGCACAAAACAAACGAAGAAAGGCGAAGTTATCTCCACGACACATAATCGTACAAAAAAAAAAAAAAAAAGAAGAGAGAAAGGGGTAGGAAGACGTATTTTATTCGAGTTCAAGACTATATACGCGAGTATTTTCTTCGGGTTCGAGACTATATACGCGGCATTCTATACGGGTACAAGTGTGTCTACAAGTATCCTTCTTCGGGTTCAAAAATATATGGAGCATTTTCTATTGGTTCAAAACTGCGCGCGTGGTACTTCTCTCAAGAAGCAAAAATCATATATACAATATTTCTGCGGGTTCGAAGTATATGAAGCATATACGGTATTCTTCTTCGGGATTCATACAGGGTTCTCTACGGGTTCGAAATACACACGCGGTATTTTCTTCAGGGTTCAAATATTTCTTTCAGGACCGAAAATTCATATATGCAATATTTCCCACGGGTTCAAACAATATATGCAGTATTCCCTTGGTCGCATACGTACAATATTTTCTACAAGAGGCACGCCAAGGAATCATATGCAAGGATTGTGGAAGCGCCTACTCTTAAGGTTTATACCTATGTGAAAAAAAAAAAAAAAAAAAAAAAAAGAGAAGAGTACTCGAAGACATACACGGAAGTTTGGTTTCTCTTTGCCGCTAGTATGAAGAGAGGAAAGAATAAAGCGCCGGATGGGGAGAAAGGGGCTTTATATATATATATATATATATATATATATAGGCGTGAAAGACTTTGAAATAAGGAAGGATTCCCCTTTTCACCAAAATCACGCGTGTAAGAAACAGGCCCACAAAGGGTGCGACTTCCCAATGCCGCCCAAAGTCACGCCTGCAAACACGGTTTCTACACTTTGTCGGTCCCACCCTACTAGCACACTCGGTTTCCCAATTCACGCCAACTTCCCAACGTCGCCCCCAAATTGCGCCGGGCCCCACCAATTGCAGGTCCAGAGCCCACTGCAAGCACACACGGCTTCTACACTTTCGCCCAGGTCCCACCAGGCCTAGCCAACTCGGTTTCCCAACTCACGCCAACTTCCCAACGTCGCCTAAGGCTGCGTCAAGGCCCACCAATTATGCCGACCTCCCGATTTGTGCAAAACTACCGGAGACAAGGATTCCAAATCCTATTTATAAAAGGTCGAGACAAGCCTCTTTCAATTTTCTTTACGATTTCTTTGTTAATAGTTTGTCACCATCTTATGCTTACCTCGCAACAAAGCCCCTGTTCCGAGCTAGCGGGGACTTAATGTTGATGGTGGTTTTTAGACAAGGGGTAAAATCGTAAAACCCCATGACCTAGTGTTACCCACAACACATTAACTAAGAGCATTTAACTCAGGTGTAAATAATTAATAGGGGTATTTTTTTCAAAATACCAGATTAGGGTTTTCAACACAGAACCCTAATTCCAAAACCAAGCCGCACTCTGCGCACCATGGCAACAATGCCAAACCAAGCCGCACTCTGCGCACCATGGCAACAATGCCAAACCAAGCCGCACTCTGCGCACCATGGCATCCATGCCAAACCAAGCCGCACTCTGCGCACCATGGCAACCATGCCAAACCAAGCCGCACTCTGCGCACCATGGCAACAATGCCAAACCAAGCCGCACTCTGCGCACCATGGCAACCATGCCAAACCAAGCCGCACTCTGCGCACCATGGCAACCATGCCAAACCAAGCCGCACTCTGCGCACCATGGCAACCATGCCAAACCAAGCCGCACTCTGCGCACCATGGCCAATGCCAAACCAAGCCGCACTCTGCGCACCATGGCAACCAAGCCGCACTCTGCGCACCATGGCAGCAATGCCAAACCAAGCCGCACTCTGCGCACCATGGCAACCATGCCAAACCAAGCCGCACTCTGCGCACCATGGCAACCATGCCAAACCAAGCCGCACTCTGCGCACCATGGTAGCAATGCCAAACCAAGCCGCACTCTGCGCACCATGGCAACCATGCCAAACCAAGTGCACCATGGCAACCATGCCAAACCAAGCCACACTCTGCGCACCATGGCAACCATGCCAAACCAAGCCGCACTCTGCGCACCATGGCAGCAATGCCAAACCAAGCCGCACTCTGCGCACCATGGCAACCATGCCAAACCAAGCCGCACTCTGCGCACCATGGCAGCAATGCCAAACCAAGCCGCATACTGCACACCATGGCAACAATGCCAAATCTCCAAGCCGCTATGCCTTTGGCACACGCCAAATATAGCGCCCTAGGCTTGCAAGACTTGCAACTAGGTCAACATGGCCGCACATGCCATTGGCACATGCCAATACGTGCCGCAAGCCATATTCCAAGTCGCTATGCCATTGGCACACGCCAAATATAGCGCCCTAGGCTTGCAAGCCTTGCAACTAGGTCAACATGGCCGCACATGCCATTGGCACATGCCAATACGTGTTGCAAGCCATATTCCAAGTCGCTATGCCATTGGCACACGCCAAATATAGCGCCCTAGGCTTGCAAGACTTGCAACTAGGTCAACATGGCCGCACATGCCATTGGCACATGCCAATACGTGCATGAAGCCATATTCAAGTCGCTATGCCATTGGCACACGCCAAATATAGCGCCCTAGGCTTGCAAGACTTGCAACTAGGTCAACATGGCGCACATGCCATTGGCACATGCCAAACGTCGCAAGCCATATTCCAAGTCGCTATGCCATTGGCACACGCCAAATATAGCGCCCTAGGCTTGCAAGACTTGCAACTAGGTCAACATGGCCGCACATGCCATTGGCACATGCCAATACGTGCCGCAAGCCATATTCCAAGTCGCTATGCCATTGGCACACGCCAAATATAGCGCCCTAGGCTTGCAAGACTTGCAACTAGGTCAACATGGCAAAGCACATGCCATTGGCACATGCCAATACGTGCCGCAAGCCATATTCCAAGTCGCTATGCCATTGGCACACGCCAAATATAGCGCCCTAGGCTTGCAAGACTTGCAACTAGGTCAACATGGCCGCACATGCCATTGGCACATGCCAATACGTGCCGCAAGCCATATTCCAAGTCGCTATGCCATTGGCACACGCCAAATATAGCGCCCTAGGCTTGCAAGACTTGCAACTAGGTCAACATGGCCGCACATGCCATTGGCACATGCCAATCACGTGCGCAAGCCATATTCCAAGTCGCTATGCCATTGGCACACGCCAAATATAGCGCCCTAGGCTTTGCAAAACTTGCAACTAGGTCAACACGCACATGCCATTGGCACATGCCAACACGTGCCGTAAGCCATATTCCAAGCCGCTATGCCATTGGCACACGCCAAATATAGCGCCCAGGCTTGCAAGACTTGCATAGGTCAACATGGCCATACGTGCCATTGGCACATGCCAAACACACACGCTGGTAGCCTAACTTGCAAACCGTGCAACCTACCACCAAGGCATTCCGCACATGCCATTGGCACATGCCAAACACACACGCCGGGTAGCCTAACTTGCAAAACCATGCAACCTACCACCAAGGCATTCCGCACATGCCATTGGCACATGCCACACGCGCCATTAGCAGCACCACTTGCACTCAAGGCGCAACCAACGAGATATCAACACAAAAGCGGGGATGCTTCTTTAGGGTTTTGGTTTGGCGGTCCAACATGCGGCGTACACTACGCTCACAATTAAGAAAGCGTGAATAGGAATAAAGCGGTCAAATAAAAGAGGAAATAATGGTGAAAAACGTTTTCACCCATTAAACCATGCGGTTACCACCTCCTCCCATTATTTCACCCTTTACTCTCTTCCTTCATGAGGCAGAGTACGTTTCAATCTCGACTTGTATAAATAGGTCTTACCTATTTCCACCGGACAACAAGTCTCGGTCGGGAGAAATATACTACACTTACACTCTCGGAAAAGGCAACTTTGCAAGCTCTCTCAAAAGCTTCCATCTCTTGCAAGCTTCCTAAGCTTTCACTTTTCGATACAAGTCGAGATACTCTCTTACTCTCCTCAACACCTTTCTTTGCTTCCCTCCCCAAATCAACCCCTTCTCCTCCACTTTGTGACCGAAACAAGTCCGGGAACGGCCATTTCTTGGTTTAGGCCGGACTTGTACAGATCGATCTCTCGAATCTATAAAGTGCTCACGTGCGGCACATTTGTTTAGGGTTTGAATCGGTTTCTCACTCACCCACCAAAATTACCGAAACCGTGAAACGATTTTCACCCATAAACAATGGATTCTGTGTTGCGCCCATGCTCAGCCCTCTTGACCCTGCACGATTATCATTCTAAACTCATGCACGGACGTTCCTTAAGCTTCAAACACCGATGCCAGCTCTTTAGGCTCACTCTAGTTGCTCATGCGCCATACATGCTTCACTTCGCCAATTAGCTTGACAATAGCAATGCAACTCTTGCATTACTAACTTGTTTGCATTATTCAAGCTTTGGACAACCTTGAATATATGATATAGACCAACTCTTAGTCTATTCTTCACTCTTGCATCCTCCTTGAGCTTGGGCTAACTCAATTCCATGGATATGCATCGATGCCAACATCGCATGTTGCATCTGTCACTTTGGCCATGTCTTGCCTTTCCTTAATGAAGCTCCATTGTGTCGACCAATAAGCTTCATCACTTAGCCAAATGTGTTTACAATGTAATGATGTACTTGCACTACATTGGCCCTGTGGGTTTATGCCATTCTTGACACTTGCCAATCTTTACAGTAATACCGCTTATTATGGCTTGCGTTGCACTATTATAGCTTACGTTGCGCTATTATGGCTTCGCATTGCACCATCACGGCGGAACTCGGACCTGGCCTGCAACTCTGTAACGCGTAATCATTGTGCGTCACTTGCAGCACCGTTATATTAAGCCACTACAGACACAAGCCTACTCCAAGTTAACTTCGGACTAGAATGCAGTTAAGCCCTAACCAATCTCACACTGATCAAGGTATAGTTGCGTTCCTTACGCCTCTTGAACCATTCCGGATTTTCCACACTTGATTCCCTTAGTTGATCTCACCCACAACTAAGAGTTGCTACGACCCAAAGTCGAAAACCTGATAAACAAATCTGTCTCACACAAAAAAGTTTATTGAATAGATAAACCAGTGTCACACAGATATACCTACGAGTTTTGTTCCATATTTTGATAAATCAAGGTGAACATGAACCAATTGATAAACCTGACTTATATTCCCGAAGAACATCCTAGTATTATCAATCACCTCACAATAATCTTAATCGATTAACGAAACAAGATATTGTGGAATCACAAACGATGAGACGAAGATGTTTGTGGCTACTTTTCAATCTTGCCTATCGGAGATAAATCTCGAGCAAATCTTAAAGAAGATAGTACTCAATCACAATAGAAAACAGCAAGATCAGAACACAGAACTACAGAGAAAATAGTTGGGTCCGGCTTCAAAATCCCAATGAAGTCTTTAAGACGTTAACCTACTGGGTTTTAGAAAAACCTAAGGTTAAAGGAGAATCGAGGCTAGTCGCAACTAGTATCACATAGGAGGTGTGGGGATTAGTTTTCCCAGTTGCTAGAGTTCTCCTTTATATAGTCTCCAAATAAGGGTTTGCAATCAATGTTACCTTGGTAACAAAGCATTCAATATTCACCGTTAGATGAAAACCTGATTAGATTCAAGCTAATATCTTTCAACCGTTAGATCGAACTTAGCTAGCTTGTTATACACAAATGAAATGTACCATAATTATATAAAGGTAACCGTACCTAAATGTGTACACTTAGTTGGTTCAAAAATAGTTAACCAATGGTTATCCATATGAGCGCTTTCATATCAACCTTATTCATCTTTATCATAACTAGTTCAAATGACTCAAATGAAACTAGTTAGAAAGTTGTTCAATTGTTTATATTCTCATAGAAGTATACAAGACACAATTGAAGCAAAATCGATTTTGATTCACTCGAATCATTTCATGAACATTATAGCCACAGTTTGCAAAAGATTTCATTTCTTATTATATAAATGTATTAGTTCATGAACAATCCGATTTTAGAACATAACCTACTTAAGTATGCAAACGTGTACGCATACCTAAGTAGCCGGACTGAGTCTGGTTACGCCAGTACGCGTACGAGTGCGCATAACATTTCACACTTCCAAACTCCAGCAAAAATTCATGAAACTTGAACTTCCGTCGGTGCGTAAGGTACGCATACTTAGTTCCCGGACTTCCAACAACCAACCAGTACGCGTACGTGTACGCATACCATGGTTCCCGGTTTTGGACTTTACACAAATGTGAATACACACTATGTTTATATCCAATCATGGTTACATTTTCTAAGCCCTTATTTCAATCATTGAAACATTCTTGGAAGAATACAATAGCTGTATCACACAAACTATTAGCTTCAAAGCAATTTTCAAGTGATTGAATGATCAATACGAAACATCCGAGTCTACATCAAATGATTGTCTCACACAAATCATGTAAGATGTTACAAGGCGAGTTTCACATGATCATCTTTTGACTTTCATCAAGAATAAAAGATGAACTTGGTTAAAGCGAAAGCTTACCAACATATATTTCGAGAAATAGATAAGCGAGATAAACTCGGCTCGAAATACCAAATGTGTATAATTGAAGTCTATATAGCAATACGACTTTTGTCTCAAATAGGAGATAGAGTAGATAAACTTTTGAGTGATATATGAGTTCAAGTCTCCACATACCTTATTGATGAAGTTCCACAAGTTCCCTTGAGTAGTTCTTCGTCTTCATTCGATGAACGCCGTGGAGTCTAAAGCTCAACTACACTTACTATCCTAATCCGAGATTTAGCTATAAGTAGACTATAAATCAAGACTTATAGTTTTGGCAACTAAACTTGACAAACAAGCTTAAGATAGCAAAGCTTGCGAGTTCGACCGAGCAGTGCTCTAACAACATCAAATAATTTTCAAGTGATTACTCGATCAATACGAAACTTCCCTATGGTAACCTCACACATACCACTAGATTCAAGTAATTTTCAAGTGATTACTGGATCAATAAGAAACTTCCCAAGTTGACATCAAATGATTGTCTCACAAAAATCATATAAGATGTTCAAGGTAATTTTCACATGATCATCTTTTGACTTAATATTTAGTTTCCAACAAATAAATTGTCTCCAACTAAACTCGTAAAGAATCACTAGTGGAAAATGAGGTTTCTATGACCCATATCGGAGACCCTCAATGGCGGTAGTTGGACCGTTGACCGAAAATAGCGGTCTCTGATATGACAAAAACACGGAGAAAATCAGAGATGATTAATACCGGTCTCGAATAATTACTATTTTGCCATAAATCTGCTGCCGATCCCGCGACCCATGAAAACCGATTCAGATGTGATAATTTTTATTATTTGACCGAGCATATAAATACTTATTTCTCTCCAATTTCTAATCTCAATTTCTCTTTCTTCTTCTTCTTCTCTCTCGGTCTCTCCATCTTCTTCATCCACCAAATCAGAACCGAAAACAAACCCAGAAAAAATCAATTAAATTATTGCTCTTAAACCCATGGTTTGTTTCTATACAAATTAAAAACACCCATTTTCCAGTTTGATTATTGGGTTTGTTTCTATAAATTTCTTCTTGTAATTAGGGTTTACGGTTTGATTTTCTTTTCCTTGTCATAATAGGGACCGAATTTCTGGTTTCTTTCATCAATTTTCTCTATAGGATACTAGAAATCTAGGTTTGTTTGATTTATTCTCTCAAAATATCTTACAATTGATGCTTGATTTAGATCTGGATTTTTTTTTCTTCTTTACTAAGACCTTTTCTTTTTCATTTTTATACATAATTTCTAGATCCGTAACTTTATCAGAGAGAAAAGGTATGATCACTTTCTCTTTTGATTTACATTATTTAATGAGATTCGGGATTTGTCGATTATTTTTTTAATTTCTATAAATTGAATTTGTGTTATCGGTGGTGGGAAAAGATCAAAAGACGATTTGACAGAGAGACGAAGAAGAAGAGGTGGGTTTTGGTGGTGGTGGTGATAGCTGTAGTAGTGTCTCATCAATTGGAAGAAATAGCCATTTATCAAATGGTGGTTGTGCTGATTCTGATGATGTTTAAAGTGCTTATAAAAGTGGTCACTTTGATTCTATGGATTCATTGGAGGTTTGATATCTTTTTCTTATTTTCTATGAATTTTTATGAGTACATCGTTTTGGTTGCAATTTTTTTGAAATTATTTGATTTTATTGAACAAAGTTTTTGAAAAAAAAAAGTAAAATAGAATGTTGGAAATCTGTTAAACCTGTGAGTTGAATGTCTTTTGACCTGTTTTTGTGCAGAATCTTTGAGATTCGATTTTTACTAGTTGATTAAACATTAAAGTTTAGGGAAGAAACATATGAAGTGAGGATTGTGAAGCTTTTAAATTTTATCCAGTGTCTTATTTACTACAATATTTCTTCGTCAGGACAAAGTTTTTTCTTCAGTTGCTGCATGTTTCGTTTAGGAAGCAAACTTGACTGGAAATTTTACTTGTCAGTTTTCACTCCCACTTTGTGATCCGTTGTGCATAAAATTTCATTTATTACGATGAAAATTTAATGTATCACCCTTGCAATTTCGCCTTCTCTAGATTGTGTGATTGCATATCTTTGTACTACTATTTACTCTAATTACTGATTATTTACTTTTCATGGTTTAGGTACTTTTTCTCACATACCGATAGGCAACCTTCTTCTCCTTCCGTCATTGTGTTAGGTGGTGGCATATTGGGAATCGCAGCTGCTCGTGCCCTTCGCGTCGCATCTTTTAAGGTGATAGATTATGAATGGTTTGAGTTAGAAGTACTTAATTTAGTGACTGTTTTGAATCTTTCTCATTGTTTTCCTTGGTTTCTGTCCTTTACTCATTATTAGGTACTTTAGTTGGAATCAAGAGATTGGTGGTTGAATTCATAAGGACTACTCACTTGGTTAGCCCATTGACTTGGGAGCATCATGGTAAGTTGAATTTTGTTCTGATTTTCCTTATTAATCTCTTAATATCCATTTCTTCTCAAAGAGTCAGACTCGCACCTACACACATTTGCACACATGCGCCTTGATGTCTATTCACTTTCTTTCATCTTAGCTCTAATTAATGTAACAAACCAGTATCAGTATACACATATTGTTTATAATTTTTTAGAGTTTCCAGATTTTTTTTTCTTTCTTTCCATTTGTTTGTGAGTTTGAAATTAGCTTGTCTAATGTAAATAAGCTCATATCTACAACTCTTATACTCTAGCTTCCCCACCCACCATTTTTTTTTTTGCTACCTGAGGAACAAATGTGTTTAAACATCTAAGTCTTCTACTCTTATTGTTGATTGTCTAATTCAGATTGGTTGTTTACACTGCTTATTGTCCTTGGGGAAGGCACAACAGATGACTTATTGATTAGTGGGGGAAAATGTTTGCCAATATCTGTTGTGTCTCTTTTTTTGTTTCCTGTTCAACAAATTTATAGTTATTTATAGTGCGACTTGATAACTATGTCATTGTCTTGTTTTTAATCTTTCATCATCTTGCTTAATTAGATTTTCACATTATTGAACATTTTCTGAAACTGTTGGCTTGTTTGCAGGTTGCTGATGGAAAAAAAGGTGGCGCGGGCATCAAGTTAGGAAACAAGCTGAATCTGGGAATTGCACATGTGGTCAGAAACTATCGTCGAGGTGATCTTCATATACGCGAATGAACTTTCCCAACACCTTATAATTCCACTGGCTTCACTCATTCGTTTCTTTCTTATTTACTATTTATTGGGCTGATTATTCCCTGGTATATCATATATGTTTCTTCCTGAAGTGTTGTAAACTCCTAGCTATTTACCTTGTTGTAGAATTTTATTTGCTTACTTATCCAATAAGAAAATCATTTTTTGACGTCGATGCTGGATTACCCTTTGCTGAAGGAACTACCCTCTTTTGATGGCTATATGGAAGGTGGCTCCAGCCTTGGCTGCTGGATGTGCATTATACCAAAACCTTTTGAGCTGACATCCATGTAATGCTTCTCTTTCGTTGTTAATATATTCTTTTTAATGTTTCCTTTCCCTTTTCATTTGTGTGTGTCAATGAACACTTTTACTTTTTCTGACTAGTGTACTCAATACTGGAACTGTCCACTTGTTATTTGGGCAGTTGATCCTAAAGCTCGATCAATTTGTTTTTACCTTCTCTTATAGTTATGCACCCATACTTGATTTGAACTGTGTACTTATCTGATGAATCTCATGTATTACAGTTTTGTTCATCCACAAATTGGGACTGCATACCACGCTACAACCTTAGTGGTAAAACATGGAATAGTTGAACTTACATGCTCCTTTTGTGTTTCTCTTTTGCTTATATATTAATGTAATAATACTTGTGTTCATGATTTCTACCTTTGATTTGTCACTGCAGTTGAACTATTTTATGTTGGAGTGAGAAACCCAACAGCAGGGATATTGTGTGTGATATTCTTTTGCCGTACTTACTTCTTTATACTATTTATGTAGCTAGGTTGATTGGATCAAATTATTCATCAAAATGTTAATAAATCATATCTTGAAAATGCAGGGGATATCTGCAGAATGCTTCTTTGCTAGCGTTTTGTTGAGGTGGTTTGTTTACGCTCCCAATTCAGGTGATTCTGTCTTTCTAACCCCATGAACAGTCAAGTAGGATTTAATATTTTCATCTCTTTAGTACCGTAGTGAAACTTAGTTATTCATTGATTCTCAACTTGTAAATTCTCAATCCACAACTCCGTTGGTGTCGACAATATGGATCCTATCGAGTATCAGCTGAAAGTATATAGGCATAAAATCAAAGTTCTGTTATTGAAACTCCAAACATCACTGTACTATGTTTTTTGATATATAAAAATTTTTGTGAAGATTGAATGCAGCCATCCAGATTTAGTTTTCCATCATAAACAGATGAATGAATTGAACTTTGAGATAGCATATTACATGCTTGTTAAAATCACCCAATGAGTTCCGTCTTACAAATATTGATTTTAGTTTTGAATTGATGTACATATTTCACCTTGGTTTCATGTTTTTACCATTTGTTTTCATATATTGTTTGTAAAAAGGACTCACTGAGTTCCATGACTTCCTCTCCCTACCTGGGGTAGTTAGTTGATTCCATGTCATTTTGCTTTGTTTTTGCGGCTGGAATCTTGTACAGAACCTCTACGTGGGTTGTGCGAAACTTGGTGGTGTTAGTAAGATGGTCTTTATATGCATACATATATATTATGATGTGGATACAGAATGATGGTATAGAGTTCCGTGTACTTAATATGGTTTGAGTTTATAGTATCTTCATTTGGTTAGAACACCTGTTGCTCTGTAATTGTTGATGGGTCTATTAGAACACTTGCGTGACTATTATCATCCATTGTAGGCATGTGTTCTAGTCTAGTTTGAATTTGTATTTTAATACCAGAATGGTTGAGACGTTCATTGGTTGAGATGTTCAATTATTTTTTGTAATTTTCTATTCATTATTCGTATGATTCAAAAAGCATATGCTGAGTTAGCTTTGCTGCCCGTTTTAATGAATTGGAATATTAATCTCATTGATCTGTATGGAGGTTTGGATGACTGGATCTTCCAATGTTTATGTGTAGTGACTCTTATTCTCGACTGATTCTTGATACAGGTACGCTGGGAGGGCATTAGTACAGTTAAAGGTCTCGCTCTATCTCTATGCCTTGACAGACACAGATGCAGCTTGTCACATTATTGATGTATAATTTCTGAATGTTGTGGCAGAATAAAGAAGTAACTGAAGATATTCAAAAAGGTTGCTGCTGCAAAATTGTTGAAGGTGTGCCCAGCCATCAACTCAAGCAGTGTTCCAGGCGTCCTGATACCAGAGTCAATGATACGGAATTTCAGGAGAATTAAGTTTATACAATTGATATAGATCCCAGCACAGAAGGTGTTTAATAATGAACTGGTCCCTCTATTTTGTAAGGTGAAGCTATGTAAAAGAATTGGATGTTCAATAATGAACTTAGTGTACAAGTTTTCATGCTTTGGACTTGGATAATTTTGGTCTAGCTTTAAAATTGAATTTGAGCTCCATTTGATCAAATTTTGAGTCAAACTTTGAGTTTAATTTGACTTGATGTTGTCTTGACTTTATTTGAGTTCCATTTGACTACTTCAATTTGAGTTCAGTTTGACTAGACTTTGCTGCAGTCAGATTTGACTTGACTTTGCTGCAGTCAGATTTAGCCATTCAGGCATTTCAGCAAATCTGAATCAATATTTTTTTTTATATTATAATTCAAATCTGAGACTCACGGCTTAGGGTCTGCACCTCGTTACACTTGAAATCGGGTCGTTATTTTGAGACACACGGCTAAGGGTCGTACAAAACGGCTACGCTTTATCAGAGACCCCAACAGAGACGGTTGGAACTAGTCGTATAACTCGTATACATGACTTGTCCTGACGGTCGCGGATCTTCTGTTTTCCACTAGTGAATACGATGAACTTAGCTAAAGCTAAAAGCTTCCAACACATATTTCGAGAAATAGATAAGCGAGATAAACTCGGCTCGAAATATCAAATGTGTATAATGTAAAAGTCTATATAGCTATACGACTTAGTCTCATTAGAAGATAGAATAGAATGGACTTTTGAGTGATAGATAAGTTTTAGTCTCCACATACCTTTTGTTGATGAAGTTCCTCCAAGCTCTTCAGTAAATCTTCTTCTTCAATTGGTGAATGTCGTGAAGTCTAAAGCTCAACTACACACTTATATACTAATCCGAGATATAGCTATAAGTAGACTAGAAATCAAGTATATAGTTTTGATCAACTAAACTTGACAAACAAGCTTGAGATAACAACGTTTGCAAGTTCGACCGAGCAGTGCTCTAAAAATCTCCCCCTTTGTCAATTTTAGGGATAAAACCATCATTACATATGGATTAAACAATAAATAAACTTTGTAGCTTCTAATCCATAATGCTTGATTTCCTTGGCTCTTCAACTTCCTTGAATTTTTCGTTACTTCAAGTTCTCCATCGATTCTGAATGTGTTCAACTCAACATCATTGTTGTTGAAGATCCGTGGCCATAACAATATGAAAACAAAAGTTCTCAAACATTGTTATACAGTGTCATAGTATTATTATATAGAATCAAAGTCCAATTGCATCACAACTTTAAAATAATACTATGGTGATATGTATCACTCCCCCTTAGTCAATACTTCCATCTCATAATGAAAACCACTCCCCCTTACATAATGATCCGTAAACCATATGTATGTAATGTGAACTACCAAATAATTCTCCCCCTTTTTGTCAACATAAATTGGCAAAGGTACGAAAACTACAGGTTCATAATGAAATTCTCAAAAATATAATTCATGACTAAAAGAGAACATATCAACTTTGTTACGATGATTTCACATAGTCGAAACTTAGTGTATTCATCAAGGAGTTTATAAAGATACAAGATAACTCCCAAAAAATTCCACAACCGCTCTCCCCACAAAGATATGGCAATTAAGCACAAGTTCATTTAAGAACTCTCCCCCATTAAATGTCATTCCCAAGAGAACAACATAAGCGACCTTACTTTTACAAGAAAAGAAGGATTTCTTTGGACGTTAACAAATCACATGATTTGTATCCATTAAAATCGAATAATTAACCACAAGAAGACCGTATTAATTAATTTAATCGGAAACACTCAATATAAGAAAACTTACGGAGCCATACAGTAGTTTCACATAAAAGTGGATCAGGGAAAGATCAATACTGCAGAATTTCTCTCAAAAGGTTCATTCTATCTTTTCTCAATACATTTATAAAGACACAATAGATTTAACATTTGAGAGCATAAAATATTAGCTCAATTCACGAACGCAAAGGGCACATATATCTTATAAAAGTTTTTGCAATATACAAGAATATCCATGAGGATTAAGTATTACAATTATTTTATCTAAGAAACACACTTGTAAAGAACATACAAGTTGATTTGCCCTTAGAAGGTAGTGTTAGAGCACTGCTCGGTCGAACTAGCAAGTGTTGCAATCTCAAGCTTGTTTGTCAAGTTGAGTTATCAAAACTATAAGTCTTGATTTCTAGTCTACTTACAGCTATTCTCGGATTAGGATAGAATGTGTAGTTGAGCCTAGACTTCACGATGTTCATCGATTGAAGACGAAGAACTACTAAGGGGAGCTTGTGGAACTTCATCAACAAAAGGTATGTGGAGACTTAAACTCATCTATCACTTAGAAGTCTATTCTATTCTATCTCCTACTGAGACAAAGTCGTATAGCTATATAGACTTCATTATTATACACATTTGATATTTCGAGCTGAGTTTAACTCACTTATATCTTACTTGAAATATGTGTTGGAAAGTTATTTGATTTAACCACGTTCATCATTGTTCTTGACAAAATTCAAAAGATGATCATGTAAAAATCACCTGGTAACATCTTACATGATTTGTGTGAGACAGTCATTTGATGTAGACTCGGAAAGTTTCGTATTGATTATTCGATCACTTGAAAATTGCTTATAAGCTAATAGTTTGTGCGACACAAATATTGTCGTCTTCTAAGAATGTTTAAATGATTGAAATGGGAGTTAAGAGTTGAAACCCATGTATGGATACATTACGGTTTATGTACTTAGTGTACGAACTGTTTTGACGGAATTCAGGACCGGAAGTTTACATACCCGTTCGTAAACTTATTAAACTGTTTAAGTCAGGGTACTTAAGTTTGCATACCCGTTTGAAAACTAATTTAACTGTTGAAGTTTGGGAACCAAGTTTGCGTACCGTCCCGTTCACAAACGGTTTCAACTGAGTTCGGTCCGGAGCTAAAGTTTGCGTACCCGTTTGTAAACTGTCGGCTTGTGACCAACGTCCGGAACTTAAGTTTGCTTAACTGTTTGCAAACTTAAGTGGTTCAAATTCTAAAATCGGTTATGTATGATTTCATACTCATGAACAAATATATTTATAAATTAAGGAATGTAATCTTTGCAAAACGTGGCTAAAATGTTCATGAAACTGATTCTTTTGAATCAATCCGATTTTGCTTCAATTGTGTCTTGTATACTTCTATGAGAATATAAGCAATTGAAAAACTCTATGAGTAACACAATTAGATTCATTTGATTATCATTTTCGTTTGATTGATCATCATGTGTGATCTAGAAGTGTTAGATGAATAAGGTTAATACAAAAGTGTTCATATGGCTAATTTCGGTTAACTGTGATTGAGCCAACTCAATATACACGTTTAGGTACGGTTACCCATATCTAAATGAAGGTATATTTCATTTGTGTGTAACAAGCCAAGACCATCTAACGGTTGAAAGATATTGGCTTGAATCTAGTCAGGTTTTCATCTAACGGTGAATATTGATTGCGTTGTCCCAAAGTTATCAAACCCTGATTTGAGGACTATATAAGGGACAAATATAGAAACTGGGAAACCTAATCCCCACACCTCCTATGTGATACTAGTTGCGACTAGAGTCGATTCTCCTTTAACCTAGGTTTTTCCTAAAACCATTAGGTTAACGACTTAAAGACTTCATTGGGATTCTGAAGCCATACCCAACTATTTTCTATGTAGTTGCGTGTTCTGATCTTAATTTGTTCTATCGTATTGAGTACTATCTTCTCTAAGATTCTCTCGAGATTTATCTCCGATGGGTAAGATATAAAAAGTAATCAAAAAGCTCTTCGTCTCATTCTTTGTGATTCCACAATAACTTGTTCTACTACCATATAGTTAAGTTATTGTGAGGTGATTGATATTACTAGATTGTTCTTCGGGAATATAAGACCGGTGTATCAATTGGTTCCTGTTCACCTTGATTTATCAAAAGACGAAATAAAAACTCGTATGTATTTCTGTGGGAGACAGATTTATCTAAACAATAGACTTTTCTGTGTGAGACAGATTTGTTTATCAAGTCACTTTGGGTCGTAGCAACTCTTACTTGTGGGTGAGATAAGCTAAGGGAATCAAGTGCGTACAGTCCTGCTGGGATTCAGAGGCGTAAGGAACGCGACTGTACCTTGATCAGTGTGAGATTGGTTAGGGCTCAACTACATTCTAGTCCGAAGTTAACTTGTAGTAGGCTAGAGTTTGTAGCGGCTTAATACAATATGGTGTTCAAATCCGGACTAGTCCCGGGGTATTTCTGCATTTGTAGTTTCCTCGTTAACAAAACTTCTGGTGTCTGTGTTATTTCTTTTCTGCATTATGTTTGTTTATATAATTGAAATATCACAGGTTGTGCGTAGTTCAATCATTTAGATAATCCAACCTTTGGTTGGTGATATAAATTGATTGACACTTGAACATTGGTCTTTGGTACCGTTCAAGTTGTTTCTCATATCAATCAGGCTCACATAACTCTTTCTGTTTGATTGCAGATTGTATTGAGAAACAAATATATAACTCTTGGATATATTTTCCTTGATTGAGTCTGACTGTCTAGTTGATTCTCTTGGAATTATATTGGAGTTAGTCCATACAGATTGCCTAACCGAAATATTGGGTGGTTGTTGTACCCCCGCTTTTTCAGGTAGAATCAATCTTTTCCGTACGGACTTAATTACACCAAGAATGGATACCAAAGGCATAACAAATAAAAAAAATACAAAGTCATTTACGCCCATGAACCGTAGTTCACATAAGGTTGTGAACGTTCAAGAATCCCAGAGGTATGTGTACTACTACCCATTCTTGAACTTTCTTCTTTGCGGTGTACCAATTACATTATTGAGATTATAATAGAAATACTCCAAGAATCCAAGTGCCCAAGTCCAAGAGAAGTGGAACAAGTGCGACGAAACAGAGCAAACGCTCAAAAACAAGGGACAAAGACCAATCTTAACTCATCCAAATTCAGGATTTCTCATCACCATTTTGAATAAAATTGAAAGACGAAGAGAATGCAAAAAGAATGAGGTCATTTCGAGTTCGGACGAAGAGGTTATGGCCAAAACAAGTTGTCAAATATCGACGTTTACAGGCCAGTTCGCAAATGGGTGTAACTGGATTTCGTGAACTGGAGATGTTCGCAAACGGTGTTCGCGAACTGAAGTCCCTGGATTATAATTTTAAATGATGGTATGCATACCTGGTATCAGTACCATGAAGGACAAACATCCCGAACTACTATTTTCGAACCTGAACATTTAAGAACCTTAAACACAAATCAAGTTAGGTAGACATGAACGATACACAAGGTACATGGATCATGATAAGCACTTTAAGCAAATAATAAAATCATAAATTTTGCTCAAGTTTATTGACATACCTTTTTAGAAGAATCCAATTGAATTCTACAGTCTTACCAAAAATTCAAAATCTTACCCAACATAATATGTGTGCCCCAATTCTTGTACTTCCCCCACCGTATACATAGCATGGTTCCTTGGTGAGGATGCACTTCCAACACAATCAAGTTGTGTTGAGGTGAACAATATCTTGCTCACCACAGGTAGCATAAACCGACTTTTCCGCAAATATCGATTTTTCACAATCTACAGTCTTTGGCTTACTTCGTTTCTTCTTCCACCAATTCTTGTGTTTCACTTTTGGATTATCATGAAAGAGATCGCTTTTAGAACCTTTCATATCTAACACCATATTTCCAAAGAACTCTTTAACTTCCATTATTATGGATACTGCCTTCTCCATAGTCATGGAATTTTCTGGGAGATCATTCCTTTTTACACTCAAAGCATCATTGGATTTCTTTGGTACCCACTTCTGAGTGCGTTTAGGAACAATCAGAACCTTCTTCCCATTACTCTCTCCTCGGAAGAGAATTGGATTAACTATTCTTTTGCAAGTTATTCTTTCTCCAATTGGGAGCATCGTATCTTGTCTTCATCTTTACAAAGTTATCCTTTTGATAATCATTACAATTGTGAATAGACTTCGTATGACGTTTATAGGTAAATCTAGGTTTATCACATCACTGATTCCTTTGCCTAAAGGTTGGACGTTCACAACCCGTAATATCAAGGTGTTGATGGTGGCTTTTAGTTTAGGGCTAAAATTGTGAAACCCTGTATTTAATGCTTCGTCATTCTGCAAAGAAACTAAGCCATTTAAAAGTTATGAGTGATGAGACCTCTTTACTTACATATGTATTTAGCAATTCAGTATATTTATATGAAATTTATCCTGAATGGTGCGTGTAGCAGCAATCCCAAATATTCTGTAAATTTTATCTTCCACCTGCATTACTCACTAATGCATGGTCTGTTGAGCATTTATTCTATGCTATGTTCCCCAGCCGAACTCTTAATGTTGGCATGACATGACAATTAATGTTTGCTCGCAGCTGAGTAGCATGAATTTCCCGAAGTGTCAGGATTAAGATATGCATGGAAGTACTCAATTAGAGGCACGCAAAGTTATGCTGCCCTCTGAAATATAATTAGTGATTTTGTATGAACGCACAAAATTCACCAGGAATTGATTGATTTTGTGCCAGCCCACAAAATTCAATTTTTCTAAACCTAATTTTATTAATTTACAAAAATTAGGTCTTTGCGGCCTGCGCAATATCTCGAACCGTATTAGTCGAGACCAAACCTAGGCAAGTTAGGAAATTGATCCGCCATGGACTAGTAGGAGCATAATCCTACCAAAAGTAGAAAACAAGAAAAAGAGAAACTGCGGTAAATAAAAGCAGCAGTAAAGGAGGCGCGACCACGCCACTTGGCTGGCCGGCCATGCCCCATATCACTGCCTGTCGGCCCCTCTTTCTCATCAACCAATCAAAACGCTTTAAATGCGCAACACACACTTTTGATTAAAAGTGGAAGTTGGGTGGTCGCACGCTTAATTCCTTAAGGAATTTGACATAGGCTGCCCATGTCGGTGTCAAAATGATCACGACCGTACGTTTTGGCCAGTCGATTTATCAAGTTTAGCCACCTCATAACATGGTCGGACAAGCACCATCATGCACACCGGCGGGCCCACTAATGCTCAAGCCAATCAGAGTATTTCCAACTCACAAGCGGAGCCACTAAACGATTACCCAAAGTGGGTTGGCCGCGTGAGTTACAAAACCCTAATTTATGTTAGAAGCAGCATATTGCTGCCGCAAAACGATCTTGGCCGCCCAACTTCGCCAGCCGGATTGACCGGCCTAGATTCAACCTTAATCAACGGGCAAAATGCAGATACGCTCACCAGCGGCTCGGCTATTGTGCTGGCCGATCGGACGGCTCCCATTATGCGGCTAACACTAAAATCGTTAGCCCAAAATAGGTTGGCCACACGGCTATTAAACCCCAAATTGAATTAACGGCAGCAAATCATCTCGGATGTCCAACTTCGCTAGCCGAATCAACCGGCCTAAATCTAATTTTAGGGGACCAATGAGATGTCATCGTGATCACCGGCCACCCCTCTTCCATAAGGAACAATCGGTCAAGACACGGCCTGCCTATATGGCTCCTAAACGATTTCCCAAAAGTGGCTAGTCGCGCCGCCAATAGGTTTTTTTAATAAATTCAGCAGCAGCCGTTAAATGCCGCAAATCATCTCGACCGTCCAACTTCGCTAGCCGAATTGACCGGTCTAGATCAAATCTTAGGAAACCAATAAGATGTCGTCGTGGTCGCCAACCGCCAATCTCCTATAAGGATCGATCGGCCTACCTTTGGCGCGCATGAACGGCTCCTAGAAGCTTCTCGAAAATGGCCGGTCACGCTCCTTTTAAGACATTAAGCTCCGCGACTAATTTAAACCATCTTTATACAACGATGCTTTATGAGCATCGATCAGTTTGAGCCGCTTTCTTAAAAGTGATGCATTATAGGATCGTTCTGAACGATGTTATATAATATCGATTCCACAAATAATTTTATTATTTGACCTAAAAGCACTATATGCTTCTTTAAACGGAAAGTCTCACAACTTGACCTACTCAGCAGTCAGCTATATATATTTTCCTACAAAATACTCTGTTAGAGCATAGCTCGGTTGAACCCACCAAGCGTTGGTATGTCAAGTTTGGTTGTTATATTTTAGTGAATCAAAACTCAATTAAAGAGTCGCTTGATTATATACTAGAGACAAATTCGTATAGGTTAGGCTAGAAAGATTAGGATTATGAGACATACAAGTATTACTCGAAGACTTGAAGAATGTGAAGAAGTAACAAGCCACATCGAAGACATCATCCTTCCTATTTAGGTTAGTAATATTTTGACTTGAATTGTTTCATTCCCAACGCATCTTTCAAGTCATGCTATATTGAAAATATAAGCTGCTTGAAAGTTTGTGAATGATTATACTCTAGTAGACATAGTGTTAAGGAATTAGAATACGAAGTATAACGCCTATCTTTTGAACTTCGTGTATAAGACATCGACATAATCGTTTGAATGCTATTGTGATTATGTGTATGGGTAAAGGTGAATATTTCATCCTAGGAAACAATGGTTACATTTGTTTAAAGGAAGTACATTCATGAACTTGTTTTATGAATCCAAAGGGAATCGCTAGGCTTATTGGTATTGTTATTCATTGCATATCTTTGGATTACCAATATGTGTGAGTTAGTAGAACCGATCATAACTTGTTATGTATCTTTGTAAAACTAGTCACAATGCCTGACTTATGTATTGGTATGACTTTTATGAGTGTAAACGATCCTAAGTAACCACATTAGATGGTATGATCGATATTTGTAATTGGTGTAACCGATCCTGGTAATTGGTATGACCGATCACAAAAGAGTTTTAATTGATACTTGTAATTAGTGTAACCGGTCCTGGTAATTGGTGTAACCGATCCTAGTGACTAGTATAACCGATCACAAGTAATACCATGAGAATATGGTAACCGGTCCTGGTAATTGACGTAACCGATCCCAGTAATCGATGTAACCGGTCCCAAGAACCATATTAAGGTAGAACCGATCCTTGTGTTTGGTAGAACCGTAAACCCATGATTAGTGTATTGATATTTGATCAATCGCATAGTTTTTGGAAATCAGATGAACCAGTTCTAACTTGTTTGGAAGTGTGGTATAATCGGTTCCAAGATTGTAAATATGAAAAAGGATTTACAAAGAAAAAGATGTTGACATACTTTGAACATGTTTTGTAACTCTTATCTTTTATTGTTCAAAGATATTCCTTAATAACTCAAGGAGATCCCGAACCGAAATAAGTTGAGAATCTTTTAATTAAGGTTGTTAATTTTATATGCTTTTAATCACCAGCAATTAAAATGCATATCTCTGGAAAATAAAAATTTGTAATGTGCATTTACTAATTGGAGATTTTTCTAGTGAGATTTCGGTTAATATTGGATAGAGCAATTCCAGGAATTATGGAAACCGATTTGGAAATATATTGCATATCTTAAAAATATTTCGGTTTTGGAAATTTCCTGGTGTCCAAACTTCCTTGGTCAATAAATACCCAAGTTTACATATCGTGCAAACTATCCTAAGAGCCAGAAAAACTACATTGTTGTGTTGTTACTGGTGGAGCCGTCTATTCGGAGAGGAAAGTACCCTAATTAGGCGAAATCTCTTACGACCGCTCGTTTAAAGACTTCTGCGGGATCAAGAAGCTCTACGAGTACCATTGGTGGGAAACTTGATAATTACAGTATTATTAGTTTTCGATTTGATTTTATTGACTAACGGTTGTTGAACTTTGATTGCACCTAGTTTGTTTATTCTTGAGAATCTTATCTTCTGATATAAGATTCACTCAAACTAGATCGTAGTGTCGACGAGATATTTAGAACTTTTTGTAGATATAAAGACGTCTTGTGATAATCCATTGTTAACAGAGTCCGTTCGGTGCGTGATTGATCACAAGAGATTCAAGTTGTGTGCATGTGTTTATTAAAGATTAAAGAAGATTTGAAGACAAAGAAGATTTCTTTTTGGGTTCATAATCTTTGGTGTGCACAAAACTTGATCGGCTGGGATCCAACTATAATCGATTTATCTTTGATACATTTGATTGATTAGTTGCGTAGATCGGCATCATTATATAGTATCTTGATAGATCATATTTTTGATTGCAAAATCTAAACTCTGCTACTTTGGTAGTTGTTGGATAGATAGATCTAAACCCGACAAAGGAGTTTATTGGATTAAACAGAAGAGCCTTTGTCTAACTCATATCACTGAGATTGAATAGAGTTGTTACCGAACATATTTTTTGTTCCTTTACTGTTTGGAATACGAACTAAAGGAATTGTTACAGTGCGTGCACTTATTGAATGTCGGAAGCGCAGGGATATTGAAGAAACTAGGTGAACTATAGGTTTAGTTGCTTGGTATCAACTATACGAAGTTGGTTTGATTTTGTATAGCGGCTTAATTATGAGAGTATTCAATTCTGGACTAGGTCCCGGTGTTTTTCTGCATTTGCGGGGTCCTCGTTAACAAAATCTTGTTGTGTCTTTTACTTTTGTTTTCCGCAATTATAATTGATGTTATTATAATTTAAAGTAAATTACACAAACGTTAACTCCGTATTACTTGATAGTGATCCTATAGAGTTTGGTTAAGTCCGAACCTTTTATCAAGTAATCACACTTTGATTGTTGTATTGTCTCGATCTCGTATCCATAGACGATCACACAAGTGTGAATACCGATTTGTTGTATTTTCTCGACTCAGTCCATAGACAATCACTTTCGGTAAGAGGACTTATAGGTGGAAAAGTTCAAGATTGTGGTATATTTGGGGTACCCTTTTCTTTTCACCTGCCCCTCATGAGAAGCACCTGGACCAACTCCTTCCAGCGTACCTTCCCTCCCTCGGCCGGTGACCCGTCGTCGGCTCTGATACCATTTGTAATGACCCGTCTCTCCACCGATACTGTCCCCACTTAGCCACTGCGGTCATCCGGCAGTGTGGTATTTTCAATGGGCACCGCTGCGGTCATCTAGCAGCAACTTCCCAGGAGGTCACCCATCCCTGGAGTGCTCCCGCCCGAGCACGCTTAACTGCAGAGTTTTCTGCCAACTCTGGAGCCAATTGTGCTGAAAAGGCCTCGGTGTTAGGAAATGACAAATCATTACTTATATTCCATTCGGCCAACCACTGTCGAATATCAGGTATTACAATACACCACTTCCACTTGTTATCATTCTTTGAGAGGATTATGGTTTTGTCTATGAAAACTGGCTCAGTGAGAGTTTAAGTAAGATTTGTTGGTAGAGTAAGTTTTTCTCCATTTGGGACGATAGATCTTGAATGCCTTTATCTGAAAAAATAGATGCCTCTGAGGTATTAAGTTGCTCCATAAAGAGATACAATGAGTAAAATACTGATAAAGAAGGTATGGGTAATAAAATACTGAGCATAATTTTTTAATTGAGTGGTTGGAATGTGTTTATACACATATAGCTAGATGAGACAATACCAAATTATGGTGAAGCATGTGCTATGAGTGTGACATTGCACTTTGATACTGATATAAATACAAAGTCTTGGGGGCTTCAGAGAATCAACCTTAAACTGGGAAACATTTGAAGGTTGAACACTTTCCTTATAAGTGATAAATAAAGAAATTGATGAAAGTTTTTTTGGATTTTTGGTGGTGTAAGTGGTCCAAGATTCCATTGTTTTTTTGAGATACCATATTGTTGTTACTGTTTTCCCGACACTTCAGGTATCTGGTATATTTGTTCGTGTGCAATTGAAGAATCATGCTAAGTGAGATAGACTTGATGACGATTTCTTCACGTCTCATCCACATGATGTATATCAAGTACGCTTTTATCCAGCAGGCTATGGTAGTTGAGCAATAAATACACTTGTTATTTATCCAACAAGATAAATAGTGAAGATATAAGCCTCTAAGTGACATCAATGCTCTATGGTGAAATGGTAATGTATATGGGACAAATTTTTGGAAGGAGAAATGTGAGATAGGTGGATGTAAAAATTGAGGCTATTAAGTTTGGAAATGGATGCACTTGTGCGTTGACTAAAGGTCAAAGTGCTTACAACTTTCGAAAGGGATATTTTAAGATTTATGGAGACAGTCAAAAGGGTCAGGTGAGTGCAATGTAGCCTAGCCAGTATACTCCAACAACCTGCAAAAAATCAAATATTTTAGTTAGTGCCCACATGGACTCACAAGGATTATTAGACATACTTATAAACCTCTTAATGGCAATTATGAGGATACTTTAAGAATAATGAGACGTCCATACTTAGACCTTGAATATGTGTTTTCGAGAAGTAATGATGGTTCTGGAGAAGGCGCGCATATCTTTGGATAAGAGTGAAAAGCCAACAGACGGGACATTTCACCAATAATTTCAAACGACCATTAATAACAATTTTTTAAGTTTTATAAAAGGAATTTAGATAACTGAACTAAAAGAAGAAAAATAATTTAAGAGAAAAAAGAGATTAAGAAATGGAAATCCGGAAGGAAATGCACCAGAAAATAACCATCCTTTAGTCACTTTTGAGCTTGCAAAGTGAGTTGCTTTACGTCTTGAGATTAGATAGTTGGAGAATATGAAGGAAAAAAAATCTCCAGGGTGAGATTGAGAGACGTAATAATGTAACAAAATATGAGGGGATTCATGAAGAAAATGATGAGGAGCTTTTTCTATGAAAGGAAACGAGATTTGCAAGAGATGAGAGAAGGAAAAAAATAATGAGATGATCGTAATGATGCATTTGTCTATAGGAAGAATCACAGTTCGACAAAAAGTGAGTATGATGAATCTGATGAGGGTTATGAATATTATATTGAGGAGGAAAGTTCAACTGAAGATGATTTTGATGCACAAGAGATAAAGAAGAGAGAAGCTGGAAGGATTGAGGATAATTTATATAAGAGGTACTTAGCAGAAAAGGAAAATCCTCCCGTATCCGCAAGGACAATGCAGTAGCGATTGAACATGGATTAAGATGGAGAATTTGTTAATGGTATTGATGCAAATTAGGAACCGCTAAGAGATGAATCATCAGGGGAGGATGAAAGTGAAGATGACAATGATGATTCTGGAGATGGTGATGGTTATGGTACTATTGCGTCATCTGATAGTGAATGTAGTGCTTTCTATGAAGAAGAAGATTGGGATAGCTACGATGGGGATGATTATTACTAATTACCTCAGGAACTTCAGGGAGACCAAGGTTGCTAACAAGTTTTTTTCCGAACAAGTCTTTTTGATGTTTGTTATTAATCTTTTTGGAGTGCTATGGTGGTTAATAATATTCTTTTTGCTCTTGTGATTAACTCAGACGATGTTGTGTTTTCTTAAAACGGATTTTTGTTGTTGGTGTTGAGTAACTACAAATTTTTTTCTTCATATGTTTGTTGAAAAATATCTAGATATCATTGGTGTTGAATTTTTTTTTTTTTAATTTTAGACTGATAATCTCTTTGTTGTAAATAAAGACATTTAGATCGGTTTTTATGGTATATGTAGGTAACAAGGATGTAATGGACATTTTTTCTTTGGTATTAACGCACTCTTGTTGGTTGTTTCTATCTTTGATGTTTAATGGAGTAAGTGGTTGTAAAGAAATTCGAGTAGAGCTGGTAGATTGAGAATGAAATCTAGCCAATCCAAACTATGAATTGATTAAATTTACTAGTAACTTGTTGACAAATTTGATAAACATGACTATGCATTAGAGGATTTTTTTTTACGATTATGCTTACGTCATAGTGACTGAGCAGCGCATTCTAGTTTGATTGACTCTCAAAAACAATAACCACTTATTTATAATGCGAATTCACATTCATTTATTTAATGTAATTATAACTTTTGATACTTCATACTGTTTTTTTTCTTTCTGAATTGTACATAACTAGAAATAACCCGTTGTTGATGGTGGATTTTCGTTTAAGGTTAAATTTGTAAAAAAACGGAAAAATCATGCGCTGACATCTTGTAAAAGATAAAGCCATTTATAAGTGTTGGATACTCCCTCACTTAATTCACCAAGAATGGAGCATGTAGCAACAATCCCATTCTGTGAATACATGAAATTCCTCAGGTTGGAGCATGTGGCAACAATCCCTTCCCTCGTGAATTTCATATCGCCTTTGTATTTCCAATTACTCATTATCGGTGTGGCATGACGAGCGAGTGTTACTCTTGAGAATAACACGAACCTCCAAGCACTATAATGAAACCATGTACGAAATACCCGTACTGTGCCGATTCTCTGTGTTATACTAGCCCGAGCCTCTCGGTGTGTTATACTAGCCCGATTGAGCCCCTCTCGGTGTGTTATACTAGCCGATTGAGCATCCTGACTGGACCGTATCACCCAGGATATGATTCGATCGATCATCCAACTCCATAAGCATGATTGGATGACCCTGCATCAATTCCATCACCCCAAGCAGGTATGGAATACCCACGGCCGACCCTCGCATGGTCGGTCATTGGCCTAGCTCGCCAAGAAACTGTTCATACTAAGCATTATGGACGGAAAACCTAAATTAGGGTTTGCGGCATATTACATGTGTCGCAAAAACAGTCTCAACCATCCATCTTCGCAGTATAGATGGAGGTGTGAGATGTAGACTTAAAGGGCCCAGAGCATGTCAACACGATCACCGTGGGACCGCCTACGCACTTGACTAATCGGTCAAGACCAACAATGTTTGGCCGTGACAAAATCATCACCCAAACAAGAGATGACGCACGGCTTGAAAGCCAAAATTAGGGTTTCAAGTCATCACGCACGTCCATCTTCTCCCGGCACAAATGGAGGGTCACAGTTAGATTAAACAAGGGCTTGGTCATACCGTAATGACCACCGTGAGCCCATCTACCCCCTCGTGTGTTCGGCCAAGGCATATCACGCCCGGTCGATCCAAAACGTGCGTCCAAACTAGCATGGCCGCCTCCCAAACCACGAAGCCGATCTCGACCGCTCAACTTCCGGATGATTTGAGTGGCTTAGATCACGTTTTCATGGGATAGTCAGTATAGGTGTGAACACCAGCCTACCACCTACACACTGGTATGATCGACCAAGACCGACCAAGATGGGTCGTCTTGAAACGCGTGCAGAATGTCATGCGATCTCCAATTCCTTTGCGGCAAGGATTTCCGCGCAACCGATCTCAACCACTCCTCTTTGCCAGGTCAAATTGAGTGGCCTAGATCGCACCTTCATGGGACAGTAGTAAGACATGGACGTGTACACCAAAGATGCCATCTACATACACGTCCGGGTCGGTCCTCTCCAAAATTCTTCCCATACTTGGTTTCGACCAAGTCGAAGAGTCATGCTTGCGCTCCTCTTCAAAAACCCTAATATTCATTAACGGCCGCAGGATGAGTGTCTCAAAGATCATCTCATCCGTCCAACTTCACCGACTTGGTTATACAACCCCGGTCGAGTTATTTGGTTAGTGAGGCGTCATTACCCATCACTTTACCACACCATAATGCGCATCGCATAAAATACACACGATACTTCACAAGTATCGACTTCCGAATAACACGGTTATTCAATTCAAGATTACATGCTATCTTTCGTGGATCCACGATCCACACATTCCGGACATCAATCATGTCACAAACCGGGGATACATACTAGGTATTGGTCCGGCGGTTTACGGCGTGCGGCGTGCAACGCGCCATCACAAGAGCGTGTCGGGAAGTCATGGACGGTTAGAGATGAACAAGAGAAGTGGGCAAGACCGGTCGTGGTACCGACGCACAACTCCACTACTCCATCACTCCACTTCCTCCACTTCCCACGAGAGACGTGAATGAGGCTCAATGACTTGTATAAATAGGTTCTCCGCCCTATTTCAAACAACAACACAAGTTCGACGAGACGAGAAAACCAAGTGTTAATACAAAAACGTATTCAAACACCTTAACTTGCTTGCATCAATCACAAGCCTTTTTCACCTTCTCGTTACAAGTCATAAGCAAGCCAACACCTTCATAATCTCAACACCTTCTTCGCTTCCCTCCCTAAGATCAACCCCATCTCCTTCACTTTGTGACCGAAACAAGTCCTGAACGGCCATTTCTTGGTTTAGGCTAGGACTTTGCAGATTGATCTCTCGAATCTACAAGCACTCACCACAGCAAAGTGCATTTGTTTAAAGGTTTAAATTCATTCCTCATCCACACCCAAAATTACCAAATTCTGCAGGAGTAGTTTTCACCCATAAACAATTGGCGACCACAGTGGGAGGTTGATCTATCGGTTGCAAAAAATTGAACTCTCAATTCTTCAGTCTTCATCTCGCGATGTATCCTCACTCCGGAGACCACAAAGTGTTCGGATATCATGGGAAGCATATTTGGAATGTTGGAGGATGTCTTGGCAAATCAAGCCGGTATCACTGAGGAAGGCGGAGCGAGACATTTCGCCTTTTGAATGATATAAAGAAAGACAATTACAAGGAGGGTCGATAGGCATCGACTCAGACAAAGTGTAAGAAACGTTGAATCCTTAGTCGGAGTCACACCTTTACAAGTGGAGAAGCAAAGAGAGCACGCAAATAAAACGAATCAAGAAAGATGGACAACACGGTCAGACGGGAAAAGACTTGGGAGTACTACAATGTCTCGCGGATAAAGAAAGGGAGAACTGCAGCCTATGGAGCCTCGCTAGAGGATTTATATCTCAAAACTCTTTGAAGCCCTAAGACCGGTCCAATCGCGTCGACTTTTCAACCGATCAAGAAACGCTGAGGAAGGAGAAATCAATCAGAAATACCGAATACGCAGGATGGGAGCGTTCAATCCGATCACTCAGCAGTGACATCACGACACCTTCCACATCCCTTTACCTAGGCAAGCGATCCGCGAGATATGATGGCACTCGCAAATCTTCCAACTTCATCTCCCCGTTCCACATCAAAGCCACGAAGAGACGTTACAACGCCCACTGACGCAGGAAAAGTCAGACACAACGTACTTACATTCCCCCTTCCCGATGAAGAAGATTCTGGAGCTACCGGAGGCGTGGGTACGAAATGGAGAAGTGGGGCTACCCCCTGTATGGCGTCCGCCCACTGATCAAGAAGTAATGGACCCGAGGTACTGTCATTACCACCGGTTCCTTCATCACCCCACCAGTAAATGCAACGCTTTGAAGCGCATTGTTCAGGAGAAGCTTGGTCCAGATCGATAACTCTGAGAAATTGGTGCGGAGGATTTTCTTAGAAAGGCAACTCGTTCGATACAAGTGAGGCTTCGAAAGCAAGTAAGTTTTACTCAACAATTTTACAAGAAAGATAGTTTGGAATCCACTGGGGACTTGGCATCCCGCACGTGGAGAAAGAGGCCGATGATCAACGCCATGTTTGTTTCCATCCGTACCTCCCTTTTGCATAACATTTACAATTTCATGTGATATGTGCAATCATTCATGACCAAGATTCAAATTTCATTTAACATAATCTCTTTCAAAAAGGTTGTTCACAAAACTATCTCAAAATAAGCCAATTCAATCACCTATCAATCCAAAACGGAGATCAAAGAAAATCCTCACTATCACTCAAAAAGAAAAACATCTAAAAGAAGAGACAAGTATATAGCATGAATACTTCAAGGAAAGTCCTTCAAGCAACAACTCGTCCTTTCCGGGCGAGAGAGACTTTCATCCTTTGAAGCACACTCGCTTCGGCTCCAGTTCCTTAGACAACTTCTCAACCTCTTCTTCCCCGGCGAGCAACACAGTCCGCAGAAGGGACTTCATCCTGAAATTTCTGGAGCTCCTGAATCTTGGAGAAACCTTCGAAGAACCAAGGAGCATTGAAGTTGTACTGCACAAACACGTCCCGATGGCACCTCCAATCTTCAATCATCTCCTCGTAAACTGCGACTGGACCGCGACGCTCATCCCTGGATAGAAACTAAAGCTTCTTGGACGCGGTTGACCAACGCAAGACGACTTTGAGTTTCATGGTGGTAGCAATGTGACCGCGTGCTTCTCCCATATCGCCGTGTACAACTCTTCGAATTGAACCGGCACGCCGAATCCACCAACCAACACATGACCCGGATAAGGGACAGAAAGAGGATCGAACAAAGCCCCAGGTTGCATCACGGCATTCACCAACCGCAGAGCCTTGTCGATTGCAGGAGGCCTTTCGGAAGGGGTCACCACAATAGCCATATTGATTGGAACCTGTTCGAGGATGGATCTCAAGGGAGTAGTCTCAACCATAGCAGACCTTTCGCCTCTCTCATATTCCTTAGGCATCTATTTCGCTCTGGGTGCTAATTTCCATCACGACCCCGTCAACAAGATCACTAAGGGAAGCGCCTTGTTCAACCGAGCTTGCATCATCTCTCTGTCATGGTCGGAAAAGGAGCGGTTTCTCCAGACTTCTCAAAGATGAAGGTCGCATCTGCTTGGACTTCTCGGCATGAAGGTCAAGACGCCGGACTTCTCAAAGATGAAGACCAGCATTACCGGCTTTCTCATTTTGAATGCGCTAACCTTGTGAAGACATTCTCTTTCAAATTCCCCGATTTCAAGCAAGGATCGTTTTTAGAAGAATTTACACTAGAGAAATGAAAGAATCGAGGGGAAAAGATTTAAATACTCGCATATTGGAGGAATTGAGGACTACCGGACCGCATGCTTGCCTCTTAGGTCTCTCTCCTACTTGGGGACTGCAATCCTCGGCTCACAGTCCGTTTGGGCTGGGAGCGGCTTCAACCGGAAATGCTTCACAAGACGTCGGAAGATGGTTCACCAGGGGATCTGTCACAACACTCTCCGAAAATTTCGGAAAACCAACAGTTGTTTCTTCCAAAATTCCTTATAATTTTATCGGTTACCACCGGGTTTCTCCCGATAGGCCGGAAGGGGAAGGCTCACCGTTCCAAGAACACGTCGGCATTAAGAATATTCGGGAGGAATTCTCTGGAACCCCCGGTGGACGGATAAATGGGACACCCGATCAAACCCCATTTGACGAGCCGCCTGTCAATATTGTACGGAGTCACGGTAAATTCTTCGTTGAATAAAGACGGGACATATCTGGGATGCAAATTTGCGCATGTAAACAATTTCCGGATCTCATAGTCTTAACATCGGTCTGTGACACAACATCGGGGCCATCTGGAAGCAATAACAAAGTCTTTTGGTCGAACAACGGAAGGATGGACCGGCCCCCATGGACGGAAATCTGCGAGAAGACACATTGTCAAATGCGTCCACAAGTCTCGCAAGCTGCAGGGGGCTTCTTATTCCAGCGGAGTATTCTCGTGCCACCATACAAGTTGGTGAGCAAATTTGTAGGGGGTAGGAGCATAGCTTTTGAAGTGTTCCCATAAGAATGCGAAGAAAGCGAAGTGAACGTGCGATTCCACCTTCTTGTACCCGTTAGAAACATGCATGTCCATTGCTAAGGCGTCCGGATGAGAATACGGCGATCCAAGGAACAAGGCACCCGGGGGAAGAACTTTACCTTTTGCCGACCTTATAACAATCTTGACAAGGTCACCTCTAAGGGTTTTCTTTCCGGAACCATCGTCGAACATATATCCGGATAGCCATAAAGACAGAACGCAATCACACCGAGCTCATTTTCCAACTCTTGATCCGGCTCGGGTCTGCCTCGGAGACCACTCCGACACCCACCTTTGGTGTAAAAGCATCTCGTATCTTTTATCCTCCTTGTCCAGATTGTCGATTCGCCACCTTTTGAAGTATAGCATCATAGTCACGTTGCTCCGTATCGAGAGAGATCGTAAGAAAGACTTAGCAGCAACGGGCGGGTTCATTAATGAAACTACACTCTCCGGGGTAATAGTCATCTCTCCCCATCTAGATATGGTTGTATGAGTAGAAATACGCCACCGAGAAATGAAGGTAATCAAACCCGCAGCGTCTTTCTTAATTTCAAGAGCGAGCGGATGCCATGACCGCATTGAGGATTTGTCTAGAAAGAAAATTATCTTTAATGCCCTTATTACTCAACATGCGTCTCATCCATCCTTCATAAGAACCCGGTGGAGTATGGCAAATCTTGAAGTTAATAGGGAAGGCGGATATTCATTTCTGGAGACAAAATCTCACCACAAGTGTTGAAGAAGAAAACGGATCGGCCTCCATATTTTACCGAATCGGAAAGAAAGGACTATCTTATGAGAAGGATGCCTTCGGTGTTTGGAAAAGGCAAGGTGAACAACTCATCATCAATGTTCGGGCATATCTTTGAAGTTCGGCCAACACTTCCGACTTGGTACCGACATTATCTCCGGAAGACATCTCGACATGAATTCTTTTCTTCATTCCATAATGAAATAAAAGACAAGAGTTAGAACTTGTATGAAAAGCACATGAGAGATGTAGTGACACGGCAAGACATAACTCACGTCGGAGCACACAAAACCGACTTTGGCTTAAGTCGAGGCACAAGTTTGATCTGGTATTGATTTCAAGTCGGTGCAAGTTTCGGTCTGGTATTGATTTCAAGTCAGGTGCAAGTTTCGGTCTGGTACAAGTTTCAAGTTCGGTGTAAATCTCGGTCAAGCATATATGAGTAAGACCCACGTTCGGCATACACGCGGGCCCACATTCATTCTCACGTATCATGACACGATTTTCTTTATTCATGGGGGAATCGTGTATCACGAGATTTCAAGCCAAGGTTTTTCCTTTTCAAGATACAACCTAAAAGCTAGGTTTTGCATGTGATGGTGGAGAGACTAAGCATATACACATCTTACCAAAGGTGTTTACCTAGCAACCTAGCAAAAAAAAAAAAAAAAAAAAAAAGAACGAGACACACCTTGACGGACGGACGGCAAGAACAAGCAACGATTCCCAAGAACAAGCTTCGGCGGACAGCAAGAAGCAACATCGGTTGGCGGCAAGCAACAAGGCTGCGGACGAGAGCAGCAAACAAAAAAAAAATTCGTGAGAAAAGAAAAAGGGGTCTCCTTTATAGACAAAAAATTAGAAGAATCCCAATAGAAGAAGGATTCCTCCCTTATTCGGTTTCCTCTTTTGATTCAAATACCCAAAGAAAGAAACCGGGCCCCACCAAGGATTCCATACAAAGCGTGACGGCGTGGGAAACTAGCGGTCAGCCAACACTCTTAGGGTAAACTCCTTTTATCTGTCTTTCTCACATATGTATGTCACCATCTCATGCCTACCGCACAATAGTGTAACCATTATGTGCTAGGCAGGGGACTTAATGTTGATGGTGGATTTTTCGTTTAAGTTAAATTTGTAAAAAAAAGGAAAAATCATGCGCTCGACATCTTGTAAAAGATAAAGCCATTTATAAGTGTTGGATACTCCCTCACTTAATTCACCAAGAATGGAGCATGTAGCAACAATCCCATTCTCGTGAATACATGAAATTCCTCCAGGTTGGAGCATGTGGCAACAATCCCTTCTCGTGAATTTCATATCAGCCTTGTATTTCAGTACTCATTATCGGTGTGGCATGACGAATAGTGTTACTCTTACGAATAACACGAACCTCCAAGCACTATAATGAAACCATGTACGAAATACCCGTACGTCTGGTGATTCTCGGTGTGTTATACTAGCCCGAGCCCCTCTCCGGTGTGTTATACTAGCCCGATTGAGCCCTCTCGGTGTGTTATACTAGCCGATTGAGCATCCGGACTGACCGTATCGGTCCGGATATGATCTCGATCGTAGTCATCCAACTCCATAAGCATGATTGGATGACCCCAGGATCAATTCCATCACCCCCAAAGCGGTATGGAATACCCACGGCCGACCCACGCATGGTCGGTCATTGGCCTAGCCTCGCCAAGAAACCGTTCATACCAAGCATTATGGACGGAAAACCTAAATTAGGGTTTGCGGCATATTACATGTGTCGCAAAACAGTCTCAACCATCCATCTTCGCAGGTATAGATGGAGGGTGTAGATGTAGACTTAAAGGGCCCGAGCATGTCAACACGATCAGGTGGGACCGCCTACACACTTGACCAATTGGTCAAGACCAACAATGTTTGGCCGTGACAAAATCATCACCCAAACAAGAGATGACGCACTACTTGAAAGCCAAAATTAGGTTTCAAGTCATCACGCACGTCCATCTTCTCAAAGACAAATGGAGGGTCACAGATTAGATTAAACAAGGGCGGTCATACCGGAATGACCACCGTGAGCCCATCTACCCCCCTCATGTGTTCGTCCAAGGCATATCACGCCTGGTCAATCCAAAACGTGCGTCCAAACTAGCATGGCGCGCCTCCCAAACCACGGCCCGATCTCGACCGCTCAACTTCACCGGATGATTTGAGTGGCTTAGATCACGTTTTCATGGGATAGTCGGTATAGGTGTGAACACCAGCCTACCACCTACACACTCGGTATGATCGACCAAGACCGACCAAGATGGGTCGTCTTGAAATGCGTGCAGAATGTCATGCGATCTCCAACTCCTTTGCGGCAAGGATTTTACCGCATGGCCGATCTCAACCACTCTATTTGGTCAAATTGAGTGGCCTAGATCGCACACCTTCATGGGACGGTAAGACATGGACGTGTACACCAAAGATGCCATCTACATACACGGTCGGTCCTCTCCAAAATTCTTCCCATACTTGGTTTCGACCAAGTGAAGAGTCATGCTTGCGCTCCTCTTCAAAAACCCTAATATTCATTAATTGTGTGAGATGAGTGTCTCAAAGATCATCTCATCCGTCCAACTTCACCGACTTGGTTATACAACCACAGTCGGGAGTTATTTGGTTAGTGAGGCGTCATTACCCATCACTTTACCACACCATAATGCGAGTACTTGCATAAAATACACACGATACTTCACAAGTATCGACTTCCGAATAACTCGATTTATTCAATTCAAAGATTACATGCTATCTTTCGTGGATCCACGATCCACACATTCAGACATCAATCATGTCACTGGCGGGGATACATCTTTGGGGTATTGGTGGGCGGTTTACGGCGTGCGGCGTGCAACGCGCCATCACAAGAGCGTGTCGGGAAGTCATGGACGGTTAGAGATGAACAGGAGAAGTGGGCAAGGCTGGTCGTGTGGTACCGACGCACAACTCCACTACTCCATCACTCCACTTCCTCCACTTCCACGAGAGACGTGAATGAGGCTCAATGACTTGTATAAATAGGTTCTCGCCCTATTTCAAACAACAACACAAGTTAGACGAGACGTAAAACCAAGTGTTAATACAAAAACGTATTCAAACACCAGAACTTGCTTGCATCAATCACAAGCACGTTCACCTTTCGTTACAAGTCATAAGCAAGCCAACACCTTCACAATCTCAACACCTTCTTCGCTTCCCTCCTAAGATCAACCCCATCTCCTTCACTTTGTGACCGAAACAAGTATGGAACGGCCATTTCTTGGTTTAGGCCGGACTTGCACAGATTGATCTCTCGAATCTACAAGCACTCACCGTGCAGTGCATTTGTTTAAAGGTTTAAATTCATTCCTCATCCACACCCCAAATTACTAAATTCCGCAGGAGTAGTTTTCACCCATAAACACCCGTGCCGTAACAGCACGACATGAGACCGGATAAACTTTGATTATAATGATTATAATAATTACTACTACACATTATCATAGGACTTAATTTGACTCGTGAGATTTTGTAGCTATGAAGATATTTTTCATCCAAATGATTATAAATTCGGTTACACTTCCAACTGATTAAAATAATAGTTTTTGATAAAAATCCAGGTAAATTGTCTTATTTTGGCCTTAAATAAATTTTTTTTACGATCCCCAAAGATTGGTGGTTTTAATGAGACCATTATGTGGAATCTTCATACGATGAGCAATAAATGTAATTACATCCTCCCATAAATTATTCTTAGATCGCAAGGACTATCGTCATGTGTTCATTATCCATGTGCTCTGGTGATTCCATTCCGGTATTTTTGGTCGGATTAAAATAAGAAAAAAGTGAGTTGTATACCTTAATCACGCAGTGCATGTCCTCAATTTTCTCCTCAATTATGATGGCCCTTTTTGTAACGTTTCTTGGTGTAGAAACAAACCACCGGGAGGACAAAAAATCTAAATCAACGGTGAACTGGGTGAGCTCGATAATCGTACCTTAGCAGAAAGATACCCGGTCAAGATTTTTACTCTCGTGCTTAAATTTAAGATTAAACACGGTCAAGAACGCTACTTTTTGTGCTTACATTTCTAAGGATAAATCGCTGCTCGAGCCATTCATATCTCACTTTTCACGGCAAAGATTCTCAATTTAAAGAGGAAGCAGAGTTTGATTAAACTATTCTTGGCATCAATGAATGAATAAGATATGATGTCCCCGTAAAAACTTAAGCCACCACGATTGTCAATCATGTTTATATGGACGAAAAAATAGCCATGATCTTTATCAAGAATGCTCAAATGCTCCTAAGAATGCTTAATTTTTATGGATGAAAACATGGTTCTTTTTTTAGTGGAACATGAAGATACGACTATTAAGATAATAAAAATTATGAGAATTATTCTATGTATTTTTTAAAAAAGGACCTAAAGTTGTTTGTAATTTGTACATGGAACCAGCTTATTTTTTTGAAACGAAGGTAGTAAAATATGAGTGTAAAAATATGAGTTCTACATGTTTTTAATATTTAATTGTCCACTTTATTATTTTGGTGGGACATTATTTACTTTTTTAATTAGTGTGGAGCTAATTATGAGGGTTATCAATGCATATAGACATAATGGAATAAGTTTACAACTCTTACGTTCGTTAGATGTAAATGGCTAGGATGAGACTGGGTTGGTTGGATCATCTGTTTGTCTCTGCAAATGTTACCCGTCCGTCGGTGGCTCAAAAACCGTTTCTGTTTTGTGTTATAGATTAACTGCTAGACTACTTGATAGGTCATCAATTAACTTAGGGATAGAGCCATGGGTTGTCTAACCCTGGATCTCGTCCCCCCTTAAAATCATTAAAATCATCTTTTTTTGCTACGAAACACACCATACATTAACAAACCAGGGAATTACATATATTGTTCAGGTTTACATTCCTAACAAGAGAAACCAGAAAATAAGGAACATAAATCCAAAGACTCTTAAGACTAAATATCCTAGCCCGACGAGCAAGGCGATCGGCTTGGAGATTATTCGAACGCTTTATGTACACTATTTTAAAAGACACTGAAGAAGAAATTAAACTCTGACATTGACTTAAAAGATCAGGATCTCCAGTCAACATTAAGACTGACTCCATTAATAAACCGCACTTTTGAGTGAAGACAATCATGACGAAAACGACATTGGAGAGATTCATCTCTTCCGCCCAAGAGATGGCCAAAATTAGAGCAAGAACTTGAGCTCCTCTTTGCTTTAAATCAATCCAAAATCAGCATGAACACTATTTATATTTCTGCAATGTCACACCAAATAACACCCAAACCCATGTGAAAACTTTTGAAAGAACCATCCACAAACATAAAATGCTCCCTGCGCTCTAGGAATCTTTACATTACAAGTAGAAACAAGATTATGAGTTTGGAAAGATATAAGTGTTAATCATTCTCTTCGTATCTAAAATGGTCTTGTTCATATCAATAGAGGCATCACTAAAAGACACATTGCACCTTAACTTCCAAATGCACCAAAGCACTATGGCACCAACACTAGGCCAAGAAACAATAAAAGGAGAATCACCCATAGCAGAGTCATGCCAAGCCAGAAAATAGTCATCAATCCAATCCAAATCAACAGAAATCATATGATGCAGTGAAACTCCAGTCCATATTTGTTTCTCAATGGCGCAATTGATGAACAAATGCATAACAGTTTCCTCATGATTATGACACAACAGACAACTAACATCAAAGATCGAATTATACTCATGAATCAAAGAATTAACCGGCTTAGACATGTAAGCGAAAATTTTCCATAAAAAGAACTTAATTTTATGCAAACAATCAACACCCCAAACTTTCCTCCAAAAAGCAGCATCATCCGAGGAAGCCATATCATTTTTATAAACACGATAAGCAGATTTAATTGTAAACTTACCATTCCTAGTATGCATCCACATTAAATCATCTTTCTGGTATAAATTTAATCTAATTGTCCTAATCTGATGAGTGCCAAATAGTGCATATTTATACATCTATTTATTGGCATTTTACTCATCTTTTGCGCTTAGAAATCAGATATTATCCCAGATTCTGTATTTTCTTTGTTTTCAAGAATAAATATTTGTATTAATTAATTTTGTGTTTTTAGGTAATAAATAAAGCTCGGAGAATCTGAGGAGCAAAAGAGCAAAGAATTGGAGTCGAGCATCTATGGAGCGGATAGCCAAAGCCCGCGCGCAAATCAGTTGCAACCCAACAAGGAAGACTTGGGCTAGAGCTACCCATGACCCGGATCCGAGCCCGCTCACTCTGAGCCATTGAGATCTCCCTCAGCTACATCCAACGGTCGCTCCATCGCTTACATCTATATCTCGATGATCCCGTGCAACACGAGATCACTCCAAAAACCGGCTACCAACCTCGACCGTTCGGATCTCTTGACTTCATCTACGCTCGGTGCGGCGTTCCCCATCGATCTTCGATGTACCCGCCAACACCATAGCCCCTATATAAGCCCCTAAGCCTAACCCTAAACTCATTTCTCTTCTCCTCTCCCGTCACTTTCACAGAACAACTCTCTGCAGAGCCGCTCCACCTCCATCTCCTCCACCATCTCGTCTGACACCACCTCCGTCCTTCACCCGACCAGCAACCCTCACCACCACCATCTCCTGACACACAACCACACCACCGCTACCTGCTCTACTTCCCTAGCACTAGTTTTTTCTTTCTTAGCCTCTATCAACCCTAGAAGCTAATTTAGAAAAAGCTAGAGCTAGGGTTAGCCACAACCGACGCATGGAGTTCTCTGAGCATGATTAGACAAGAGGGAAGCTCGATTCAGAGCCGAATAGAGTATGGGTTCGATTATTTTTCATTTAATTTTTATTTTTAATTGATTTAGGGTTTGCTGTTTTAGGGTTTGCTTGGTATGTATAAATAGAAGCAGGGGATGATGATTTTAGACACGCCTGGATTAGCCAGGGCAGTCAATAGATTTAATTTCTGTTATTTTTGTGTTTTAATTTAGTGTGAGGGTTTGAGATGAAACCCTAATTCACAGTTGTGTTTAAACTCAGTTGAATGTTCTTGTATGCTTAATATTATTAGATAACTTCAATTCAATCACTTCAACTCTTTTCTCTCACAGTGCATACCAAAGCCATGGATGCCTTCAGAGTTGGGGTTAACACTTGAGTAGAGAGTGATTGAGCTCTTGTTTCAATTATTAAATCTTTGATTCCTTTGATTAGTTATACTTGATTAGATAACTAATGCTCGGGTTAGTACCCTTAGCTGGTATTTGAAGTTTTACATGGTGAAACCCCTTAGTTAAGTGGCAGAATTGACACACTGCCCTTAGCTACTATAGGAACAAGACACTTAACTTAGTTGAAAGCACATACTAGGAATTTAGTGGTGGAATTGAGAACCCAAACATACCTTTGTCTCTGTTTTATACCTTAGTTTAGGATCACAGTTCAAAAACAGCCGTTTCGGCAACAAAAATATATGCTGTCACATTGTCATTTAGAACTCAGTTGAAGCAGCCTTAGATCAATATCAGAGCACCACAAGTCCTTGTGGGATCGACCCGTACTTGCCGCGTCTCCGATAGACGCCGTTCACTTGCGGATTATAACATGTAGGCCAATTTATTTACCCATCTTTCGGGCCTACCAAGTTTTTGCGCCATTGCTTGGGGACTTAGCGTGTGCCACTGTGGTTGTTGGCTTGTCTCTTCCGAGTTCATTTCATCCTGTAAATAGTCACACTTTGCATTATCATTTTTAGTTCTTTGTTAGTGTAACTTAACTATTCTATCCGTTATTGCATTTAATTTTGTTAGTTCATTACATTCTTTGTCTTCTTTGTTTCATTTCATCTATGTATCTATATTCACTTTACATTCTTTGTTTTAGTGTAACTTAGTGTAACTCAGTCATGTTTTAGTGTAACTTAGTTTAAAATTTATAGTCATCTGTAACTTGCATCTTTGCATCACTGTTTTGTAGAGTAACTTAGTATTGCCTTGTAGCTCAGTGTTAGTGTAACTCAGTTGGTTTAAATCCATTGCATAGTTAATCCACTTCTGCATCTTAGCTTTGTAGTCTAGTTAGTTCATTTGCTCTTGCATCTTAGTGTTACTGTAACTACTATTCCCCTGATGTCCAAAATACTCGAGAGCATGTGCCGTGTTAATATTCAACTCTCTTTGCTTTAACTGCACTTTTATGAGAACTGAATTTTCCCTCTAAACAAGGTACCTGAGTTGCTACTTGGGTAACTGCTTTCTTTCTTTGAGCAAAGCCTAGAAGGCCAAGAAAAAGCGCGGGGCCCGAGTCACAAAGCTCGAGCAACTGCAAACTCAGGTAAGTGACTTCACGACTCCACGGAATATGTTAAACTAGCAAACACCCTTGTGTGAGCCTGTGTGAAACCACCTTGCTAGCCCCTGAAGCTGCAAGTGTTGGGTCATAACTTGGAAAGCCAAGTCAGTTGAGCATAACCGAGCATGAGCCAAGTCTGTGACAACCCATTTGCCCCTTACCCTATGTTTTCAAACCCGTTCTCTGTGCCTTGTATGCATGCTTGAGACCTTGTGTGAGGCATACGCACCCCCCCCGACTTCATTGACATGATCTATTCAAGTCTTTGAGACCTTGTGTGAGTTATCAAATACCTGAAATCTTGCTAGAACTTTTGCTAAAGTTTGTGCATCCGTGCATTAGCTAATTTGTCAAGTCTTGAGCATCTTTGTAAAATACAAGCACTTTGTGTATTTGATGAGTAACTTGTAAGCTGTTGTGAAGTGGGATACATGGCAAATGTTTTGAAAGTCTTCAATACCCGCAACGACCGTGAGCCAAACAACCCTTGCAGGTCCCCAGTAGGCTGCAAGGCTTGAATAACAAGTGCATTGTGTCTGTATTTGTATTGACTTGCTTTATGCTTTGTGAGCCATCCATGCCCTGTGAGCCTTGTGAGCTATTTATGCATGCTTGACCTGGTGCAACCCTGTGAGCACCGTGAGCCATCTACCACCCTGCTAGACCCCTGAAGCAGCAAATGTGGAGCTACCCTGCTGGCTTTGTCACAATTAAACCCTATGCATCTGCTTTGTGAATTGCTGAGTACTCCATCTGCTTGTGACCTTATGCATGCTTACATTGTGCTAACCCTGTTGAGCCCACTCCGAGCATCCCCCCGAGCTCGCCTTTGTGACTTGTGTGAACTGCCATCCTAGGCCAGATGTATTGCTCCGTGTTATATGAGCACCTAACCGTGAAAGAAACTGAACCCACCAAAACCTAGGGCGAAGCCGCACTCAAGGCTCGCCATATAAGCCAACCCGCATAACCACCGATTTCATTTTACTTTGGTGAAATTGTGTGTTGCTCTGTGTTGTTCTTTGCACTTAAGCCATCATGTTTGTCTTTGTGCACTTTGATAGCTCTGTCTTGACTGGCATCCCTTTGAGCTCGCCCTCCCCGTATTGTTAAAAGCACCGGGTACTTGACATATCTTGATAATGGTTGTGTCTTTATGATTCTAAGTCTGTCTTGCACAAACTAGAAGCCCACACTACGAGCCAAGCGGCCCAGCCCGAAGCCGTGAGCTTGAGCAACAACCGACATAAACCAACCAAGAACTACACACGAAATTTGTCTTGTCTTTGCTACTCTCTTGTTGATTACTCTCTGTTGATTGCTCAAGCCGTGTTGTTCCTTGCACGTCTTTGTGACACAAACCTGAGCATAAACCAACTTGTGCCACATAACCAGAGACTGGCCTAGCCAGTACACAAACTTCAACCATACTGCTGGGCTGAGCAAAAACTTGGGCTACTTACAAACTTGTTTTCAACCAAATTATTCCCACACAATCCAAAGCTGTTCACACACCTGGGCTGCTAACTGAACCCAAGTTGGGTTGTTATCCTTCCCACAACAACTGGGCTCTGTACCCAAGCCAGCCCATAACAAACCAAACTGAGCAGCTGGGCTGCATAAGCTGAAGCCCACTTACTGGGCTTAGCTCTCTAAACTTTCAGCCCACATAAGCACACTGGTGGGCTGTTTAAACACACATCTGAGCCCACATCACCTGAGCTAAACCCACATCCATTGAGCCCATATTCGTGGGGTTAACATCAAATGGGCTGTACTTTCCCAACAAACCAAACCTCCCAAATAATCCAAACTTTCCCAACAAAACTAATCCCATAAAAACCAAAATGAATCCCAAATAAACCAAAGCCCATTTTCATGTTATATTTGTTAATGTTTGTACATATTTTCTATTGGGTTGACCCTCAACTCTTTAGACTGTTAGTAAATTTTTGTAGGACTTGTTAATTTTTTCTTTCTTGAATCGGTTGAGTCTTCTTGTGCATTTATTTTTGTGCTAATCCGATATAATCACCACTGAGAATGTTGGATTTTGCCTTGAAGAATGAAGCTCAACCTTGCTCCGCTGAACATTAGGTAATCTCTTCCCTTTTCTCTTATCAACATAGTTCTCATGGTATGTGACTCGTTTAAATTTTTTTCTATATGTAGACACATTGAGGACAATGTTCGATTTAGGTTTGGGGTGCATTTGCATTTAGAGTTTTTTAGTTTTTATTTTGCATTTAGAGTTTTTAGTCTTTTATTTTAAAAAAAAAAAAAAAAAAAAAAAAAAAAAAAAAAAAAAAAAAAATTCAAAAACTCTTTTTGTTTTTTTTTGTAAAAACCTCCAACTTTTAGAGATTTTAGAGTCACTAGCATGCTTTTAGCTATGTTTACATAGAGAATCGACCGAAATAACAAAAGTTAGAAGTGCCGAGAACACAATCGGGTTTCTTAGTTGATTAGAGCGTTAAAGTTGGATTTAACCATCACGGAGGGCAAATTAGGTGTTGTTTAGATATTCGGTAGTAGAATTGTGATCACCCATAGTGGAGACTACCCAATTTACATCAAGTGAGGCACCAACCTTCAATTTTTGCAACTTTCTAGAAAAGTTTGTTGAGAGTGTGTGTCACCGCACGTAAATTCCGGGTAGGAATGGTGAGCTACCCAACTTCGCACCATTTTCAAAGACTACTTTTGATCTCTTGAGTGCTAATTTTTGTCAATCATGAGGGTGACGTCTAAAGATGAAAACTCCTTCTAAATACCGATTTGTAGTTAGCATCATTCTCTCTCAATCAAGCAAGACCCATAGAAACACATCATCAAAAGAAGGAGCGGAATCAGAATATTGAAAGAAAATTGATATAGTCCAAGGTTTACGGCAACAAAGAAAAGAAAATAGGATGAGAATTAATAAAATTTATAAAATCAAGACAATACAAGTTGTGGAAAAATTGAGTGATAAAGTCCTTTGTCCATGGAGTTAGTTTTTTCATTATTTGTATTTTTCACTTATTAAAAAAAAAAAAAAAAAAAAAAAAATCAAAAATCAAAATCAAAAAAATATTGTAGTTTATTTTTGCTACCACCATGGTAAAGAAGAATTCAAAAGAAAAATCCAAACAACAAGGAATTTGAGTAGAAAAATTAAAATTTGTCAAGTTTTTGTGAAGTTTAGAAGTTCGTCATCAACATTTGAAGACCGAAGACCGAAGATTGAAGACGTTTCTATGGTTTCTTATGAGAGAGTGATATTAATTGCCGATCGGGTGAGAAGTGAGTGAGTATTCCCACCCCTTACTAATGATTGATTTTCCCTTCTTAGAGATCATTAGAAAAAGATTCTTTTGTCCACACTTTTGTGGAGTCTCGATTTTATTTGGAAGGTTATCCTTCTTACCTACAACGTGTGGGATTTCTCTCTTTATTCCCGCTTTGCACACATGAGAGACTAAAAAAGCGATCTTTTTGAGTGCAATTATCATAAAACCCTAATGGTGAGGCGAAGTTGAGACTTATGATCACAATCGAATCCGAGTTCTTTCATATGGTATGGTTTCTTCTCGCTCAAAGACTTAAGGATGAGAATGCGTTCTTCGATAGTTCTAACTTCATTACTAGCATGCAGAAACTCTATGTCCTCATAGCTTCTAGGATGCTTGAGACTCTTTTACACGAAGTTGGAGAAGGTTTTGTGGGTACACCTCTTGTAAACCCTCACGAGACTACAACTCGTCCACTAGGGACACCTAGGGGTTTAAAGGCTTAATGCATACGCTAAATGCATTCGAGAGACTGCTGACAGGGGTATAGTTAGGATTTCTTATTTTCTGTTTCACTTGAGGACAAGTAAAATTCAGGTTTGGGGTATTTGATGAGTGCCAAATAGTGCATATTTATACATCTATTTATTGGCATTTTACTCATCTTTTGCGCTTAGAAATCGGATATTATCCCATTCGTATTTTCTTTGTTTTCAAGAATAAATATTTGTATTAATTAATTTTGTGTTTTTAGGTAATAAATAAAGCTCGGAGAATCGAGGAGCAAAAGAGCAAAGAATTGGAGTCGAGCATCTATGGAGCGGATAGCCAAAGCCCGCGCGCAAATCGATTTGCAACCCAACAAGGAAGACTTGGGCTAGAGCTACCCATGACCCGGATCGAGCCCGCTCACTCGAGCCATTGAGATCTCCCTCGGCTACATCCAACGGTCGCTCCATCGCTTACATCTATATCTCGATGATCCGTGCAACACGAGATCACTCCAAAACTGGCTACCAACCTCGACCGTTCGGATCTCTTGACTTCATCCTACGCTCGGTGCAGCGTTCCCATCGATCTTCGATGTACCGCTCAACACCATAGCCCCTATATAAGCCCCTAAGCCTAACCCTAAACTCATTTCTCTTCTCCTCTCCCGTCACTTTCACAGAACAACTCTCTCGCAGAGCCGCCTCCACCTCCATCTCCTCCACCATCTCGTCCGACACCACCTCCGTCCTTCACCCGACCAAAGAACCCTCACCACCACCATCTCCCGACACACAACCACACCACCGCTACCGCTCTACTTCCCTAGCACTAGTTTTTCTTTCTTAGCCTCTATCAACCCTAGAAGCTAATTTAGAAAAAGCTAGAGCTAGGGTTAGCCACAACCGACGCATGGAGTTCTCGAGCATGATTAGACAAGAGGGAAGCTCGATTCGAGCCGAATAGAGTATGGGTTCGATTATTTTTCATTTAATTTGTATTTTTAATTGATTTAGGGTTTGCTGTTTTAGGGTTTGCTTGGTATGTATAAATAGAAGCAGGGGATGATGATTTTAGACACGCCTGGATTAGCCAGGGCAGTCAATAGATTTAATTTCTGTTATTTTTCTGTTTTAATTTAGTGTGAGGGTTTGAGATGAAACCCTAATTCACAGTTGTGTTTAAACTCAGTTGAATGTTCTTGTATGCTTAATATTATTAGATAACTTCAATTCAATCACTTCAACTCTTTTCTCTCACAGTGCATACCAAAGCCATGGATGCACTGTAGTTAGGTTAACACTGAGCTGAGAGTGATTCAGCTCTTGTTTCAATTATTAAAACTTTGATTCCTTTGATTAGTTATACTTGATTAGATAACTAATGCTCGGGTTAGTACCCTTAGTGGTATTTGAAGTTTTACATGGTGAAACCCCTTAGTTAAGTGGCGTAATCTGACACACCGCCCTTAGCTACTATAGGAACAAGACACTTAACTTAGTTGAAAGCACATACTAGGAATTTAGTGGTGGAATTGAGAACCCAAACATACCTTTGTCTCTTTTTTTATACCTTAGTTTAGGATCACAGTTCAAAAACGAACAAGTTTCGGCAACAAAAATATATCTTTGTCACATTGTCATTTAGAACTCAGTTGAAGCAGCCTTAGATCAATATCAGAGCACCACAAGTCCTTGTGGGATCGACCCGTACTTGCCGCGTCTCCGATAGACGCCGTGCACTTGCGGATTATAACATGTAGGCCAATTTATTTACCCATCTTTCGGGCCTACCATAATCCTAGTGACTTCATCAGGTGAGAACAGATCCATTAAAAGGTTAACATTCCAACAACCATTATGAGGATCAAAAAGTTCATTAACATATGTATAATTAATATTAGAAGTATGACCTGGAACAGAAGGAGCGGAAAATCCCGGAATCCAATTATCCTGCCAAATCCTAGTAGAAGCCCCATTGTTAATATTAACCACCGAGTTAGCTTTTAAATTTTTTAACCCTTTCACTATACCTTTCCAAATCCAGGATGAAGTATTTGCTACCTTATCGATTTCAAGCAAATTCTGATTAGGAAAGTACTTATCTTTCAAAAAAAATGGAGAGTAAACTATTGGGATTTTTTATAATACGCCATCCAAGCTTACATATAAAAACTCTATTAGTAACAAAAGTGTTTTTAATACCCAAACCACCATTAAGTTTAGACTTTCTTAAATCATCCCAAGATCTAAAATAAGCGCCCTCTTTGGATTCTTTTTAGACCACCAAAACCTCCTACGAATAGAATCTAACTCAAAACTTCATTTTCAAGGGGGAAACATGCCAAATGATAGATGGATAAATTAGATAAAACATGCTTGGTTACCAACGTTTCTACCAGCAACATTAAGATTGTTTTTTTTTTTGAAGAACCCAATCTAGCATACAAATTATCAATAAGAAATTTAAAGGAATTAGTTTTATTCTTCCCAATAAAGAGGGGGGTGCCCAAGTATTTTTCAGTGCTACTAATGTATTTCATCTTAAGAGTCCGAGCTAAGATTTTTATATGTTTATGATGCATTTTCCCACCAGTAAAAAAACCAGATTTTTCTAAGTTGATCGCCTGACCAGAGGCTTTCGAAAAAACATTAATGATATTGAGGAGATTCCTAGCATGAGAGACAAAAGCCTTTGTAAACAACATACAGTCGTCAGCGAAAAAAAGATGAGATATAGAAGGACTATCCTTCTTAAACTTAAAACCTTGTATCAACTTATCCTCTTCAGCTTTAACTAGCATTCGAGACAAAACATCCATGCAAAGAATAAAAATATACGGTGACAAACAATCCCCTTGCCTAATACCACGAGTGGGATAAAAAGTATCACCAGAGGAACCATTTACCAATAATGAATACGATACAGTGCTAATGCACTGAAAAAGCATTTGACACCACTCATCCGAGAAACCTAATTTCTTAAAGATAGAAATAATAAAGGGCCATTCTAGCCTATCAAACGCTTTAGAGAGGTCAAGTTTTATTGCAAGGTGACCATTAGTCGAGTTTTTCTTTTTCGTTTTAAAAGAATGCAAGATTTCATGAGTTATGACGAAATTATCATGAATCTGTCGATTAGCTACAAAAGCGGACTGAAAAGGCGAGACCAGAGAGTCCATTAACAACTTCAAGCGATTATTCAAAATTTTCGAAATAATTTTATAGACTGTGTTCGATAAACTTATGGGCCTAAAGTAATGAGGAGAAGAAGCATTCTTGATCTCGGGAATTAAAGAGATAAAAGAAAAATTAATCTGTTTCAAAAGGAATCTATTAGTGAAGAAACCATGAACATGAGAAACTACTTCAGAATGAACAATCTCCCAATTATTCTGAAAAAACCCGACCTGAAACCCATCAGGCCCCGGAGAACTCCAAGAAGCTAAATTATTTACCGTGTCCCTAATTTCCTGTTCTGGAGGAATGGCAATCAAAGAAGTATTATCTTCATCATAAATTTTAGAATCAACAAACCTAAGGACTTCCTCAATATCACAATTACGAGGATTTGTAGAAGTGTAAATTTTCTTAAAATGCTTTGAAAATAATTGAAAGACTTGATCTCTGCTTTCTAACCAGTTACCTTGATCATCCCTAATCGTATGAATGGTATTGTACATGTTTCTAAGTTTAACTGAGTTATGGAAAAAACTAGTGTTCCTATCATACTGAGTAAAATAATCTATTCTAGATTTCTGCTAATAAAAGCTATGTTCAATTTCATACCAATAGTCCAACTGTTTAGAATAATTCAAAATATACTCTCAACTGAGAAGTAGTAAGGCAACATCTGAAGTTTTTCTAATTCAGTATTAAGTCTACCAATAGTAGATTTGATATGACAAAAGGAGTTAACATTCCATTTACTCAATTCAAAATTCACATTCTTGAGCTTATTGACCACAACAAAAGTAGGAGAACCATTAACCCGCTTATTCCAAGAAAAGTGTAAGATGTCCTTGAACTCAGGGTTCACCTGCCAACACTTAAAGAACTTAAAGGGAATATAAACTTTTCTCTCATAATGAAAATATTTAACCAGAATTGGACAATGATCAGAGTATATTCTTCCTAGATTAGTGAATCTAGTTTGAGTAAGGACAATGACCCATTTATCATTCATAAAAGCCCTATCTAACTTTTCAAAAATTAATTCACTCGGATTCTTAAACCTTCTATTGCACCAAGTAAAGGGATTACCATAGGAAAAAACCTCATTCATATTCATACTTAACAGCTTATCTCTAACAAATTTGGGAGCAATGGAGCTATTAGGATTACCTCCTTGTTTTTAGAAGAATGCAAAATAAAATTAAAATCACCTAGTAATAGCCAAGGATTGCAGTTGTTATCATTCATATCATTAAGAAAATTCCACCGATTTCGATGCCCGATAAATTTAGAGAACCATAAATGAAGGTAACCACACAATTCTTGATGACAAAGAGACATCACACAAAATATGAATCATGTTCAAAGAAAAACCTAAAACTTCAATATTCGAATTTTCAAAGTACCCAAAAGCTAACCCCCCCAGACTTACCAACTGCAGGAATAATAACCCAAGAATCAAAGGGAAGATGATGCGTGTATTTTCTAACCGTGTCAGCGTCAACCATAGTTTCAAGCAAGCATATACTATCAAACTTAAACTTTCTAAAAAGGGATAATAAATGCCTCCATTTCTTGTCAGAGCAGCACCCATTAATGTTCCAACTTAAAAAATTCATGATTAAAAACAGAATAATAAACACAAAATAATAACCAGACAGAATGGTAATGAATAGAGATAGAACAAAAAAAAACCAGAGAAAATTTATAAAAAAACCAGTAAGACACTTAATCTATAATGTAAAACTTCGAGGATTAGAGAGACTTACATGGTCAAGAGAAGGAGAGGCAACTGCTGCCATAGGGTCTTCATCCAACATCATAAGGTCAATCTCCCTCTCAATTTCTTCATCAGAGACCTCGGTTCAAAGTGGAGAGCTGATAGAGGCATAGGCTCAAGGATAACGACTTCATTATAACCCACATTAGTCCCAAAAAGATCATTCTCACTCAAGTTATCATTACCAGGCAAAAAAGTACCAAAGAAAACAGAGGCGAAACTTAATTCTGAAGCAGCGCTAAAAGAAAAACCCGGAGAACTACCCGATGACGACACAATAGTCTGAGAGAAGGATGAGCATGAAGAGGACCAAAACATATTTCCATTAGTAGCACCAATTGAGGAAGATTCTACAACAGACCCCACATCAAAGGACACATCAAAGGAGGAATAAAAGGAGGCACAAAAGACACCGGTGGCCAATGAGGTGTAGGCATGAAAGCAAAAGGATTCGTTTCAAACTCAGTCCTAGGCCTCTTGCCTTTTCTATCAAAAGGCGTACAGATGGGAAGTGCAGGCAAAGGAGAAGGGCGAGGAGAAGAAGGCACATTGCTAGACGGTTCTCGAATGGTTAAAGGAGCGGCTGAAGGCCTTGCAGAAGCAAAAGAGAGAGACGAGAAAGCTGAGCTTCTACTACCTAATGCCCGCAAAGGTTGAAGACTTACTGAAGAAGCAGTGGGCTTTGAGTCAGAACTAGAAGCACTACCTGCAGCAGAAGTATGAGAAGCTCTGAAATTTGCTGTGCCCACACCACTAGCACGATTCCATCTTGGGTTTGTAACAGCAGTATGAGTAGCTCTAGCAGTAGGGGCTGGCAGAGCTCTAACGAATATTTGAGCTTGAATCTCACGACATCTAACTTCATCATGAATTAGAACAAAACATCGCTTACAAGCACGGAAAGGAAGACGAGGATAAAACGCAGACATATAAAAGGTTTTACTAGGAGTATTAATAACAACCTTCCTAGTCAATGGAGAGTTGAGAGGAACCAATAGCTTAACTTCAAACCTGTTACCAACAACAACTTCAACATTGACAAAGTCACCAATATGGTCCATGACTTCTCTCTGCCTTCCTTTGTTAACCAGATCAGAAGGAATAGTAACTTGCACTGGCATAAGTGTTTTTTCCCATACCAGATCAAAGATATCCTCCAGCTTGCTCAAAGGCCGCACCGCAAAAGTGACCAAAGACTAAGGTAGGATTTAGCTGAGAAAGCAATATCCCTATCCCGACTATTCTTGAACATGACTGCAAAAAGATTAGGATAAGGCATTCCTTGCATAAAGGGTTTAGCAAGTTTAAAATCAGCAGAGTTAATAGGCTAGATCATATTGAGGTTATGCTTCATCAAGTCTTGTAGTAGCTTCTAGTAGTATCACAAAGCGGAAGCTGACAAAAAGATGAGGAAATTCTTCAACATCTTCATCTAAATCTAAAACTTTAACTTGTTCAGCAGCAAAAGCCATTTCAGTTAGAGAAAATGATCACTATGAAGAGATAACTATGAATAAAATCAGAAAGACTAAAGATGCATATTCAAAAACTTGAGATACTAAGGTATAAATAGATAGGTGATTAAAGACATTGCAATTAGACTCTGCATTAAGACACTGTCTAGGGAATGGAAGATGAAAAGACCTGTCATAATGATAATTATCACGTCCAACATGAATTAACTACAGATAACAAGATGTGAAGAGACTGGAATGAATATTCACAGTTCACAGAGAATCAAAGAACAACTGAATTGGATAACCAAGTTTGCCAAGTGTAAATCTTCATCTGAAACAACCACCCTTTCCCAGTGGGAATTAGTGTCCAGATTAAAAAATAACTAATCTCTTTTAATAAAAAATTATCTCTAAGTGGAAGAATATTCATTTCACAACTTTTGATGAGGAGGAACAATACTTAAGATAACCACAAGTAATTGCAGTGAATAATAGCAGAGAGAATAATATCATAAATTCCCAAATTTATCACTAAAACCATCATTTAGAAACGACTACTCCATGCAAAAGTGATTTAACACACAAAGAGCAAGTGAGAGAGAACAAGGAGCTTCAATGGCTTAAAGATAAAGGATTCTTCATTTTCATTAATCTATAAGATACATATACTAGTCCCAACAAAAATAGTGACTCAAAACCCCCAAAACCTTAAGAGAAAAATCTTCAATACTAGCATACTTTCACAAAAAAAAAACTCAATATACCAAAGCCAGAGACTTGTTCTAATCCCTACAAGAGTAGGATCCCAGTACCCCCAAAACCTTGAGAGTAATAGCTACAGAATATTCAAATCCCTATCAAATAGGGTCTCAAATTCCAATAACAATCATGAATAAAACCCAGAGCATGACAGAATAAATCCTAAACAATAAACTTCAAATGAAACCCCAAAAAAACTAGTCCCATCACTGCCTTATCCTCTAAAGAAATCGAACCTTATGATGTTATTCAGAAAACCCTATGACTGCACCTCCATTAGCTCATGACCTAATAAAAGGACAAAGAGAAAAAACTCGTGAAAAGCAACTGAGTTGCAGAGATTATAAAAAGCAAGTAAAGAATCAATCAATAATATATTTCATCAGGAAATAAAAGAGATAGAAATCAGGAAAACCAAAAAAAAATTCGAATTGAAAAATTAGGTCAAAATTAACGAGGTATAGAAACCTAAATCATAAGTAAAGAAGGAACCAAAAAACAAAACTAAACGGTCAAAAATTACCAGTAGTTCATAAAATCAAAAGAGTTAATCAATTTAGAATTCCAGTAATCTTACAGAGATTGAAGAAGAAATCTATGTTGACTTTGTCAACGTCGCGAGAAAAATCGCCTCTTGACTACGCTCTACTTTTATTCCTTCTTCCACCATTAAAATCAT